>JARQTH010000323.1:0-208017 GCA_030142595.1 Trachelus iudaicus
GGGAAATATAAAGTTGAATATCGCTCCGCTTATACGTTCCGCGATACGTATCCCGTTGCATTGTAGAATGGCCTTAACTATTGCAATTCCATAATTTCGAACGGAAGAATCCTAGGCGAGATCGATATAATACTTGACTTCATTTGTTATTTTTTTAAAAATCTACTTTGAGCAACGTTCACCCACATTTTCTCTAGAGACACGAACAAAGGACTAGACGGCGAAATTATCGGTTTGTCTGAACGAAACGATTCGCGTTCGAAACGATTCGGTAACGTAATCAAGAGGCTCCTCTTTTATCAGTTGACATTTTTTTAAATTATTTTTTTTTCCATTAGTAAAGAGCTCGCGCGATGATTGTCATCCTCGTAAACTGAAATCGTATGGCACGATCAAATCGCTCGAATCATTAACGTCCATATAGATAATTATTTCCGTATCCTAATGCTTGATGATCATCATCATAATCGTCATCGTTATCATCGTCGTCATTCGTAATTAATTATTTTTTTTAAATAGATATTTAAATATATTATTTATAGTGTACGACTAGAATAATTATTTAACATGACAATTATCAATAAAGCATTGCGCAAGTCTTGTTCATCGGTAATACTCCCTCAGCTACGAAATAATACGTAAAGTCTCAATCGTTTATGCATTAGACTTTAATAAGGAATCGCATTAAAATTAAGATTTAGATCTCTCTAAGAACGCGTATAACAAATACTATTTTCCCTATTCACTACGTCTAAAAGTATTCTGTCTTTCTCTCTAACCCTCTATCTATTCCTATCTCTTCAATTTGCGCGCGATCAACAATAATCATTAAGTCGGACACCTCGTGCTATCAAGAATTCAATAAGATTCCCTCCTTTATAAGTCCAAATCTCGTGCGACTCTAATCGTTAAACATCGCTCACGACTATCCCAGTTACCTGAACGATTAATCACTAAATAAATCTATTAAACGTGACAACCGACTTTCACGTTACTCGAAAATACGTAATTCCTAACCCGAGGATAGCATACGTTATTATTTATAGATTAATCCGGAAACGCCATTCCCTTTGTACAACTTGATCATCCTAATCCATTCTAATGCACCGATTGCTTGTGCTATGTATGACACGTGTGAGTCAGTATCAATTCCACGTTATTCTTATGTATTTATATGGAGAGTATCATAATTCTTCAGTGACTAGTCTTCTTTATCAGTGGAATAATTTCAGTTTAGTTTAGACGCCTGAATAGGATGCACGTAGAATGACTAAAAAAAAAAAAGAAAAGAAAAGATCATCAAATCCTCACTTCCTATGTCTAATAGGCGGAGCTAGTGGCGACCTGATCATACGAGAAGGAACTTCAGCGCCGTTTTTGGCACTGTTCGTTGCTCTTAGAGTCAGACAATTCATCGTCGTCGATGTCAACGCTTTGTTCGGTTAGAAGAGGAGGTGGTATGTTAGCCACGTCGAAGCTGGAGTCGGTACTGGAGACAATGTGGTGTCCACCCTTAACCTCGAGATCAACGACAACACGATGTCGTCGCTTGATATTCTGCTGTCTCTTCCTCCTGAACGCTCTGGGTTCTGGGGTATGTCCAGGACTGTCCATACTGGACGAAGTGTCACCCTCACTCTGAGGACTTCTGCTGGAAGAGTATGTCATTGTCTTTGTTCGAATTTGTGCCTTGACTTGCATCGGTGGACTGGACGTGGTGGATTCGCCACTGAGACTCGTCGTTGAATAATAGGGCGTCGATTTTGCTCTTATCGGTACGATAACAGGGCGCTCTGTAGACCTCGTGCCGTGCTTCTGATCGTAAACTGGTTCCGAGTAGCCGCGCTCGAATCTGTTTAATGGCTTCTCTTCGAAACGCTTCTGCAGTTTTGCCTCCAGGGTTTTCTGTTCCTCGTAGGAGACGTCGTACTCGTATCGGGTCGAGGATGCTAAACTGGCGTAGCGTTCGTGCATGTCTTCGTACGAGTCACCTCTAGTCACCTCCATTCTCACTTGATCACTGCTCGAATACTTCATCGCTGGAACATTGTCATACAGTTGCTCCTCCTCGTCCTCTTCCGGTATCGGGCCGGGTATATCTGGAAGTTCTGTGAATTCAATATCGTTATCGTATTCTTCGGCATGGAAAGTGATTCGCGGCGGTGATATATCGGCGAATGCTGATTTCGTTGGCTGATCTTCATCGTACTGATGCTTGTCAAATTGACTTTCAACGAACTTACGTGCCTCGTCGAATTCTGCTGCTTCGTCCTCGTCCACCTTCTCTGTCTCTTCCGGTTCGTTGCGCGAATCAAATTGCCGTCCGTCGAACTGAGCATCGTAATCGAATTGACCCTCGTCCAATATTACGTTTCCGGATTGCTCGGAAACCGGTGGGCTGTCGTTGGTATTGGACTCCCGTTGACACTTTGAATTTGGTCTCATGCTGGTGACACTCTTTTCTGACGTTGTTGTGTCACTTTGACTCTTTTCTGTTCCTACTGCTGAGTAATACTGTTGTGGTATCACGGTCGTACTGCCTGACCAGTCTGATATGGATGCTCCTAGCTCAGCTAAAGAATTATCATCGGATTTAGTACCAGAATATTGACAGAATTGACGTACAGTATTATTTGAACTTGACCATTCTGACATTGACAGTCCCATTGAAGTATCCTCGCTATGAGAGGAACCTGTTATGTACGAATTTGACTTTGGCTTCACTGCAATCTTTATTGTACCATCTACTGTCGTTGCTGAAGCAGAACTCTGACCGTCTTCGAGAAGCGTTGAATGAAGATCATCGTGAAGCGTACGATTTTCATCGCTTGAGTCGCTGTCATTATCGACACGTTCTGGAGTATCTGTACTGTCAGTCACCATCACCTTGACAGCTTCTTCCGGTTTGATTTCCATGTAGAAGGTCTCCACGTGACTCACCACTGGGGTATCGAACAAGGGTGAGCTTGGTGGCGATGGCCAATCTTCAGAAGCTTGAAGTTGTAGCTTGGACTTGACTTTGGGAGACCTCGCTTCCCCTTCCTGAGTATTTACTATGTCGATGGGTATATCCGGGAGTTCGGATGACGTTCTACGGTCGTCTGATACAGAAGGTAACGCTGTTCCTGATGGGGGATCTGAGGATAGAGAAGGTTGATGATCACTGGACATCAGAGACTCGTCGTCTAGGCTTGGTGATCTAGAGCTTGGCTTAAAAGAATCTTCCAGGTCGCTTTTATCTTGTTCTGAAGTTGTTGATCTTTCCGATATCCTGGATAACGTTCTGGATAATGAAAAAGCACAACCGTAATTCGCCAGGATTTCAGGGCCTATTGCATATCCAAAGCCGACTGAGAAATCTGCTAGATCTTCTTGAAAACTATCTTCGTTCTGGCCATTGCTGTCCTCCGATTGGGATTGTGGCTGATTGTTGTCATCTTGTGGAAGCCATCCTTCCTCTAGACTCGAACTGCCTGAACTCTCCAGTGGAAATGGCTTCCAGGTTGAGCTGAGTTCAACTTTTGGCGCTGGGTGAGAACCGCTGCTGCTTTCTTCTTCCAATGAACCTTCTTTACGGGACTCCTTTATCATGGCGATTTCACGACGATCGATTATCGGCTGAATCTGACCGATTCCCAGAGGACGAGCTATGGAGCAGGAACTAGAGTCCGGATCCTCTCTATCCGGGGTCCATGTATTCGTTTCCTCGCTTCGCGAACGTTCTGTGCTCAACCTCAATTTCCTATCTATTGACAATCTATTACTATCCAGGACGTCCTTAGCTTCCTTATCGGCAGGTTCATCCTCCGGTAATTCCTCGGCGCCTTCCTCATCCTCTTTCTTCATATCCAGGTATTCCGGAGTAAGCTCGACCTCCACTAAGGTCTTCTCATCCATTTTGTCAGCGCCATAATCTGGTGAACTTAGTTCACTGTCTACTCCCTGCACCTGCACCTGGGTATCCAGGGCATCCAGAGTGTCTTCGCTTGTATCGCCAGAATCCAATCTCTTCTTTTCTTTTATCTCAACATGAAATGTCTCTTGCAATTCATCCTCCTGGTCACTACGAGGAATCTCTTCGTCGGAGCATTCTTCAATTGATATTTGAATCGGTGACTTTACCATATCCTGTTTGTTATCCTGATTGAAATCATCTATCTCAGGTAAGACGACGTTAACTTCACTGGATACCATCACGTTGGGAGGTTCATCCTTATCTGTAGAACTTCTTGAACTCGATTCACAAAATGTCTCTTTTTTATATGAATTTTTATCAATCGATATTTTTACTTGCCCACCGTGTCTCTCGCCATCAGAACTATCAGTTCCACTAGAAAATTCAGACTTTGATCTCCTGTGCCTACTGAAATCCAGGGTACCCACTCTTTCCAGTTTATTTGGTCTGATAGAACGACTAATTATATCTGACTTCACCTCCGTCGCCTCATGTTGCGGCTCCGGTTCTGCTCCTGATTCGACTGAGCTTTGATCGATGAATTTTGTCGTCTCAGGCAACGATTTCGGTTCGCTGATCTCTGTTGAGTCACGCATGAACTGTAATTGAATTTCTTGTTCGTAAGGAATTAAATCAGGACACGTGACAATTTCATTACACTCAGTTAATGGCGATTCCAAATACTGTGCTGATGTTTCTGTTACAGATAGAGAATCTGTGCAAATTTCCGGTATGGTCGTGTGATCTGTACTGTCTGATTTGTGATTGGGCGATGCTTCCATTTGTATGGATTGTGGCTTTGATGCCTGATTGGCCTCCACATTTTCATCCGATCCGTTTCCCTGATCCTCCACTTCTTCACTTACATCTACCGTGTCATCCTTGCTAGAGAATGCATTCGCTGGTGGTAATCTGTGTACAGAAATCACTGGAGCATCTAGGGATTTTGCTCTACGTTGAGCAGTTGGAGACGATATCACACTTTGCCTCTTTAGAGCACCCATTCCACTTCCTTCTGACAGTCCAAGACGAGCTCTCGCAAAGAGCACAGGACTCTGTCCAGGTTTCCTTAAGACTATCGGGGACTGTGCTAGTTCTTGACCCGGTACTGCTTTCCTAGGGTCTTTTTTTCTGTCAGGCTTTGATCGTTTTGGATCAGATGATTGATCAGCATCTGAATCAGACTTCGTTTCCACTCTTGAATCCTTTCTGTTGTCTGTGCTTGATCGCCTCAAGTCACTTGATTGATCTGCATCGGAGTCAGACTTGGTCTCTGATCTTGACTCCTCGGGTTTTGAGTCTGCCTTTGTCGGAGTCGTTGATTTTGATGACTCAGGCTTGATTGCATTGGTTTTGACTGTCGACTTCACACTGGTTGTTCTCTTTGGCGATATTTTCTCTAAAGAATCCTTCTTTTCTGTACTCCCTAGACTCTTGGAAATTCCGAGGGACTTTGGTCGTGGCTTATCGCTCTTTAAATTTCCAGGACCCTTTATCATGTCGTCGTCGACCGAAGCTGATTTTGCTCTTGGCTTCTTTGATTCTTCCTTTTCTTCTTTTGATGTGGAGAATGACCTGTCAGACAGTTTAGTGACGGACTTTGATCTTCCTTTCTGTACTATACTTACCTCTGGAGCCACATCGGTAGAGTCTATTATTATTATTTCCTGCGGCATCTCACCCAGTTTCAATTTTGACTTGTCAATCTTTGAACTTGCTGGGGATGTGCGCGATTCCTTCGATCCTGTTTTTTTCAATGGCGGTTTATCAGCCTCTAACGATTTTGATTGCTTCTTAAAATCTTTTTTCGGCTCGGATTTTATCTTCTTCGCTCTCTTTGGCGATATATCTTGTACGAAATGCTTGTTTTCCACTTCAGGTGATAGTAAAGTGTCTATCGGTGCTTTATCTTCGGCCAACGATAAAGATTTTGATCTTAATGGCTCAGCATGTGGTCTCAACATGAATGGTGTAAATTCGGGAACTTTGAGACTATCTAATTCCAATGCTGGTTTCACTGGTACTTCGTCCAAAGGTAAATCCGCTACGGGATCTACGAAATCATCGTATCCAGTGTCAATGATTTTGGGTCGGGATACTTTCGTAGGTGAATTTTTAGATATTTCTGTAAATCGCGATTCTATTCTGTCCAAGATACGCTTAGTTTTCTCTGGAATACTAGGTTTTTCTGGTAACTTAGATTTCTCATTAGACTCTTCGGATTTTCCAGAGATATCATTTCGATTTGATTTATCAGCCTCCGGTGAAGCAGTCATTTCGCTCTTCCTTGAGGACTGTTCTGACAAACCCTGTTTTGCAAGTAAATTTTGTTTCGGTGGCAATGGTGGCTTTTCGGGCACTATAGGTTTTTCCAAAATTTCTACACGCTTCTCGGTAGCGCCCTGTTTCACTGATAACGGCGATTGTTCCTGATCAACATTTTTCACCGGAATTTCAGGCAACGGAATTTTTTCAATACTATCCTGCTTCTCCAGACCGTCCTCAGGAACTTTCAATTTCTCCTTTTCGCGTCTCTCCAGTTCCTGTTTGATCTCCATGCCGACGACATCAGCAAAGTTAATAGCAGCTTTCTCCCTGGAGTGCGTCTTCTCTAAGGTGCCAGGACTCCTGGTTCCAGAATCAGGTTTCCTCTTTTCAATCATAGATATGATCGTAACGCCAGTCTCGCTTGGAGAAAGTTTCGGTGATCTTTTCTCAATGGCTGAAATAATAGTGACACTGGGTTCAATAGGTGACAGCAAAGTCTTTTTATCCAAACTAGGAGATTTCGATCTACCGATAAAAGAGGCATCGGATTTGGCCCTGACCAACGAATTAGACTTATTAGAGCATTTGTCATAGCTAGGAATTTCCCTCGACGGACTCTTATCCTTCGGTGACGGACTAGGAACAATACTATTCTGATCAACAGGTGAGACTTTTGAAGTGGGACTAAGACTACTCCTCTGCTTATCAGGACTAATCAAAATATTCCTTGGCTTATCAGGACTGATCAGAATACTCCTTGGCCGATCCGGTGTCATAGTTGCCACTGGTTTCTCCGTGGTCGCAATTTTACTTAGATCCAAACAGGACACGTCAGTGACAGTCTTCAAAGGCAACTTGGGTAAATCCTTCGGCGAGGCTTTAGCATTCTTAGAAGTTTTGCCACTATCCGATTCAGATTTCTCATCAGAGGCAGTGCCGTTCATCACGTGTCTTTTGTGTAAAGTATAAGGAATCTCAACGTTAGACTTTTGATTAGGAACACTGTCAGAAAAAGGATCCTCGTCCCCAGAGCCAGCAGGTGTCAGATCAATAGATTTCTGATGTGTCAGCATATGTCTTTTGCTATTGGATCCTATCCTTTGTCTGGCAGGATTGGGATCGCTCTTGGTTCTTTCGACAGGAGTATGCGTTGGCAGTAAAGCGTCATCAAAGCCAAGAACAACACCGCCAATAACTTTTGGATCATATTCAGTAAAGACTGTCTTGATTTTCGAATCCATCTCATTGGGTATTCCAATAACAGTCTCAGTTCTAGACTCCATAAAGAGCCTAGACTGTCTCTCTCGTTCTCTCCGCTCTTCATCCTTCCTCGCTCTCTCCAGACTCTTCCAGTCATCTCTCTCTCGTGGCTTCTCCTCGGACTTCCCTCTTTCAGGCTTTGTCTTGCTCCTCCTAGCCTCCTTGCCGTAGTCCAATCTCTCGTTGCTACGTCTGACGTCCAAGCTCTCTCTGTCCAATCGCTCCGTACTCCTACGCTCGCGCGAATCCAATTTCTCCATGCTTCTCCTCTCGCCGCTCCTACGTCTCTCCTGTACTCTCTCCTTCGAGTCGCGCCGCTCGAGTGAACTCAAGCGCTCAATGGTTCTCGGATCGAAATCAAAAGTCGGTCGCTCTTTAGAATCCAATCGCTCGACGCTCTTGCCTCTCGATTCGCGCGATGTCAAACGCTCGAACGGACTTCTGTTGCCAGAATCAAAGCGTTCCAGTGTGTGACGTTGCTCGTAATCGAAACCAGGTCGACCTGGACTCCTAGGGGATCCTCGAGAGTCGAGCCTCTCGACGCTGCGCTCTTTGCGTTCCCTCGAGTCGGCATGTCGAAGAACGGTGACGCAACTTCTCGAGTCTTCCTCAAGATTTTCCATGCTCTTGCGCAATTCGCGCGAGTCCAATCGCTCTATGCTCTTCCCACGTGAATCGATAGCGCGAGTGACGCTGCCACGTTCCCTGGTGGTATCGAGCCTCTCGTAACTTCTCTCCCGCGAATTCAATCTCTCGATGCTCCTGCGAAATTCGCGCGAGTCGCTGCGCTCGGCGCTGTGTCTATCGCGATAATCTAAACGCTCCATGCTACGACGCTCACGCAAATCCAATCTCTCGATCGAGCGACGCTCGCGCGAGTCGGCCTTTTCCATTCTACGAATCTCACGTGAATTCTCTCGCTCCACGCGTTTTCTCTCCTCCCTCTCTATACTCCTGCGCTCCTTCTCCTGCATCTTGCTCAAGAGCTTCTCCATCTTTGCCTCCGTCTCGCGCGTCTTTCTTTCGCGTGACTTGTGACCTCGACCTAGACTACCGGTCTCTACGTAATGTCTTGGTAAATCATCCTCGAGGCTAGCTATACTCCTGGCCCGCGTGGTCCTACCGCGATTATTCTGATCGAGGATGGTCTTCTCGGGATCCAACGGACTGAGGTCATCATCGATCCTTGACTTGGGGCGCATTATACCTTCGTCTCTGAGCACCTCCGAATCTACGTGTGTGATCTTGTACTTGGGTTTGAGATTCTTAATCTCGTTAAGGAGGGTCATCTTTTGTTTCTGTACCTGGAGGATCAAAGGATCCTTACGACTGTTAGAATCCTGATGCGGCAGCAGGCTCTTTCTCTGTTGTTCAATCGAATTCGCGTGCCTAGTCTCGAACTTACGTTCTATCTGCGTATTGGATCTTTGGATCCTGGATTCAGTGAGAACGTAATCCGCGTCACCCTTGCCAGGGGCTGAGTACCGATCGATGGACTTGGATTTGACGTTCTTAAGATCGGCGAGCACGGACTTGAAGTGTTGCTTATCGGTAGACTTTATTGATCTATGCTTTACGAAGGAGTCTGTCTCCGAGTCCATCTGGAACATCTCGTGCTCGATACCCTCGTCCGAGTTGTCCGAGATGGGCTCGTTCTCGTCCCGCGGACTCGAGTACGATTCCGGATACTCAAACTCCTGCTCGCGTTCCAAAAGCTCGTAGGAATCGTGGGAGAGGTCATCGTGGGACAAATCTCCAACTGGTCCAGACTCCTCGTGTCCCGATTCAGTCGACAGCGAGGACGTACCTGGATAAGAGCTACTGTAGACCTTCTCCGGCACGGAATCATGATCTAACGAGGGTAACTTTGAGCTTGCCGCGCTATACGATCGGTTACTCTCGTCGTAACGCGTGACAGGATTATCGAGTTCGCCTTGGGAGGGCAACTGAAAGGTCTCGAGGAGCAGCTGGCCACCGGCTGGCTTCTCGCTCTTCGGCCTGGCCTTCCCCGAATCCTCGAAGCTAGACGCGTACAGTTCACGACAGCTCGCCGAACGCTGCCAAGGATGTCGGGGCATGGGTCGCGGTGGTGGGAATTCAGGAGGACTGCTGTTAGAGGGGCTGATACGACCTGTTGATGAAATCCGTTGTTGACTGGTAGCATGGGACTGGCGCAGCGCTGGGCCCTGGCTGGGGGTGGCTGGCGAATGGACGTCTATAGAGGTGAGCGTCCGATAGGACATAGCTGTGTCGTCGCGACGGTGACTCGTCCCTCCCATCGAGACACTCGTCACAGTCGTCGGAGAATCCAGTGTCATCGAGCCGCATGACAGAGACAGAGCCGGCGTTGCCAGTGCTGAAATGGAGTCGGATACCTCAAGATCATCGTTTCCAATCTACCCCGGAGCAACCTCAAGCTCGCAAGCGACGAATGGTCCGATGATAAAGCGTTATAAGCCATTTACCAATCTAATTCACAAGATTCGAGACCATTTTAAAATTGACAGCTCTCCTCTCTCTCTCTCTCTCTCTCTTTCTTTTAAATAAATTTTTCACAATATATTGAGTCAAATAAATGTATAAGCATATCCTACTGACGATACATTATACCACTACTCTACGATAGGACAGTTCGTTATAAGAGTGAGATAGTTGTACGATACTGAAACTCAAAGGAAAGAACTTGGAAAGGAGAACAAATAAGATTAATTGAAAATAAATAAATAAAGCACTTTGTGTGGTGGTTGGTGTCGGTCGTGGTACATACCGGGGTCGCCGAGGGGCAGGAGTGGATGGGCAGAGATGCTGGAGCAGCCCATTGGGAGAGTATCACGATAGCCTGCCCCATCGGAGCCCTGCAATGCCCTACCACCGCTAGTCTGCCGGAACGAATTGGACCTGCGAGCAAGAGAGAGTCAAGTTCAGCATCAGACCTACGCTGCCAAATGACAAGCTCGTCTGGGACATTGGGATCTTTTTTTTTTCCATTATCTTTTCACTTCATATAGTTTCTTCTCATTATTTATCTCCTTCGCACCTTTCCCTCGTTACACTTCTTAATTACATTTTTTTTTTTTTAGAATCTCATTAAATATCTTCTTTGTCCTCCTCGAACCTCGTTTACCTTGGGAAACTTCCATCTGTGTACTATAGTGTAATGTATATAGTATAGACCCGGTGACAATAGAAAAATTATTAAATTTAATTAATTTCAATCAAATATTGTTTAGAGTATGGGACGATGCTGATGCGTGGCATGTGTGCCTAAGTTTTTATACTGAATGTGCATCTTTAAAGTTACGAATTGCGATTGGGTATATTTTTATTTTAAAATTCCAATTCCTCAGTCCTCTATTCAGATGTATTACTTCAAACAGCTTTTTGTGGTTCTTAAAAAATTTAATTTTCTTTTCTCTTACGTCTTTCCCGCCTATCTTTATCCCTACGTATGACAGAGCAGCTGAATTCAATTCTCTTCGTAACCCCATGCGAATTATCGATTCGCGAACAATGAAACTTAATGGATTTCAATAGAGTGCGCCGAATCTTCTTCGCTCGTATTCCTGTCGGTTAAACGTGTTACATATATAAAGCGACTCGAATGTCATTATATGGAATGATCGTAAATCAAATGAACGAAGGTCGATGCACCGCGAACGATAGACGTGAGAACCACGATACCGTTAAACTTTGCATGCTCGTCCAAAGGAAACGCTCAGGAAGCCTATAGCGTGTCCAATATACATGATCATTCAGTTAAAACCTACCAATTAGATTTTACAGCTATCAAACAACCGTCTGAAGCACGTATAATAATATTATGAAATGTCAATTACACAAGAAACAGTAGCAAGGTCTCCTGTCAAAACCTAATTCACATAATTTCATTGAAGAAGTCCGTATAACAATACAAATACAATTTACGTATTAAATAAGTGAATAAGATTTACAGGGATTCACGTAATATCTTGATAATCGTCCATAGTGATCCACGAAAAGAAAAAAATATTTTGCATAATCATTCTGTTCGTTATGAAGACAATTGTAATTAAATATATATGTATATATATATATATATTATATACAATTTCGAAAATTGTAATTGGTGCGATAAGTGATTTTTATGTGTTCTATCGTACAAAGAAACTACCGGCTATTATTAATCGTGGGCCCTATACGTACGTATGTGTCTGTTCAGCGGGATGGGGACTTTTGGCAAGGGTGGTGAAGTGTGATTACTGTACAGTGACGTTAAGGATCACATCGATGAGGCAATTATTAAATTATTTAGATTATAGGGTACATCGATCATTCGGGTTCATCGTGCCTGATGGTGAGCCTGACTCCCCGCAATCTCTGTCTGAGCAGGCAACACTGACGAACGGAAACAAAGTAACACAAGTAAACGAGAGATTGTACATTCTATTTTTTTTTCTTTTTACGTCTTTCGTAAGTCACTTTCAAACACAGTAAATACAGCTGTACGCGTGTAGCCTGTCGCGAGGTGCTTCGCGACTTTTTGTGATATTTTAAGGAAAAAGAAGAGAAAAAACAAAGGTATGAAAATACCGACTCGTGTCCCGGCAAAAGCAAGACCGTGCCACCTCCCGTTCTTATCCACAAGATTGGTGCGCACATTAATTAAAATCTTAATGATTCAAACCAACATCTGATGAGGTGGTGGGTGGGTTGGGGGCAACTTTATATACGCAATGGTACGCATGCACTACCTACGTAATACTGACGTGTTCGGAATTTCTTTCAAATATCTCATACGGCTTTCCCAGTGCTTCAATGGACGAAACTCACCTTTCAAATGTTTGCCTTTTCACGTAGTTGTCGCGCACGAATTCCACTATTTGTTTTTGGGTCTTGCCGCTATACCTGAAAATTTTAAGGAATAACGTGTAGGTTTTTTATTTTTCTTCTTTTTTTTTTTCATGGTACAAATGCACCCGTGCTGTACCATTGAGATATAGATACCTGAATGACGAGCCACGACTGAGCACTCTTGTCTTCTGCCGTACAACACGCTTCACTACGGAACAACGAAAGAAGCCGTGATTCTCGACGCACTTCTTCCAAAAGTTCTTGCACTCGTTACGACCCTCGAAGAAGAATTCGACAGTGTCCTTGTAGTAGCCCTGAAGCAACAAATCGAGGATAAACAATGAATTTCAGATAACAATGAAAGTAATGGATAGGAAGCACTAAAGTTCATTGAACTCACATAGCCTTCCGGATGCAACTTTATAAGAAATCGTTTCCTTTTGAAACTGATCTTTCTGATCTTCGCCCAGCTGAATGTGTTTATTTTCGTGTAATTTTGGAAAACCACAATGCCCATATGCGCCACGGCCAGATTGAGCGGCACGCCTTCGTGATCCTGAAATAGATAAAACAATGATGAACTACGACTGTCTCTGGCGAGGGAAAAATAAAATGTTTAAGCAAGAATGAATTATTTATACGAAATGAAACGGACCTTCGCGGGATGCATCTTCATCCCGTAAAGTTCACAGCGTCGTGCAGTTTCCAAAAGATTGACGTCTGCTTCCGCTGGTGATTGTCCCCTGTTAGTCACGATTGATAAATAAAAATTAAGAATCAACCAACTCACGTATTAAACAGGTACTCTAATTATTATAATTCCATTGGAACCCTTACGCATGTTTTTTGTGATTCTCCATTATACGTCGTTCGAATTCTTGATCCTGATGTGGCACGAACTTGAAGACTGACAAATAGGTATGATCCGGATAGTCCTCAACAACGTAGTCACCGCATTCGGCTAACAACAGAGAACGATCTTATCAATTTAATCATTCATTTACGTGTAATAATTGCATTCGATCCTTAAAGTACGTGACGCTCCATTAAGGCGCCCCATCCAAGGACCAATTGTTATAAAACGTGCACAGTCTTAACAGCTCTTTCGTCACGACCGGTAGAGTACGAGTTATGAAAGCCCATGTTTCTACAATGACTCGTGACAATGAGCCAATTGTGCTTAGATTGACATAATCAAGCCTTCCGTGCCTCTTACATCATTACAGTTTTGCGACCAAAACGTTATCAAGCAATAGTCATATTGGCACTCGGTGTAACAATTTGATTACGATTAATATACGTTGTCATGCTCTTTTTTTGTAACATCTATAATCAACATTCAAGGAAATAATTTGAATTAGATAAATACGAAAATTCCTTACACTGTACGATATAGCTTGCCATCAATGCTGCTGTGTTATCGTTACACTGTAACAAGCCTTGGGCTAAATCACGTTTGATTTGCAAGCAGTACAAGTATCTCGTAAACTCCTCTTCGAGTTGTGCAGGATCAGGTGTGTAAAACTTTACGCAGAACCTGAGGAGAGGATCGACCAGCGAGAACCCCACTTGCCTGCACAATGGTTTCTCAAAATCGAGCCAGTACTAGAAAATAAGTCATTTCCTTTTATCGTACATTTCTATTTCACGATGCAGTGAATACTTTAAACTCTTAAAGAGATGTTACCGTAACACGTACTTTGGTACCGTTCATTTCCTGATATTCGAGTCCAAAATAATCAGCTTCCAGGAGGTGCAGCTGTTTGCAAACTTGATCAAACAGTACCCTGCCTAATGCTTTGGCCTGTAACATAAAAGAAAAATACTTGTCAAGTAAATAGAGTAGCTTTATTAACCCTTAACTGGCGTCTTGGATCTCTGGGACTCAGTTCAAATCGTGATCGAACTCCTAATGTGAGTGTAACTTTCTTGCCATGACACCAGTTAAGGCTTAAGAATTACTCTTGTCCGGAATAAAATATCAGTGTACTTTTTACAGGATGAGTTGTTGAGAAAATCGATATATCGGCCTGCATCTTGCAGCCGACAATATATAGCACATAGTGCATTAAGCGTTAAGATATAGATGATACATTATGTGCTCTAATAGTTCACCCTCGTGGAAATATTATATAAAGTTTCAGATGGGCTACGTGAAAAGGTCAGTCAAGGTGAAATGGGCGAACAGCAATTTAATATTTTAAACTGCGTTACACCAATCGTCGTCAGGGGCGACGACGATGCAGCGTCCGTGGAATCATAACCATTGCGTAGAAGCAATATTGCAATAATGAAAAAGATTTTTATCAAATGATATATTATTGGTTTCCAATAATTACGCACTCTCGTCGGCTCATTCAAGCGGATTTACGTTGCTAAGCATTAAGCTGTGTACGTGCGTTTATGTCTGTTTTCTGATTTTCTTTTTTTTTTTTTTCCTTCGACCTTGTAGGAGGAAAATATACTCTGTTCATGGTATTATTATTATTTTTATTTTCGATATCTTCTTATGGGTAAATTTTTATGTTAAAATTGTAATTAAAGTTTCAGAAGATTTAACCATTCAAAGTGAATGACTTTGTGAAGAACATCAGAAGTGGACTTGCAACCCACACCCCTTGACCTCGATAGTCAATGAGTACGTTAAACTGCCCACGCGGCAATTTACATATAAAGCAATTATTCTAGAAATTAATGTTTTATTAATAGAAATCTATCAGAATTATCGAAATTTTCATTTGCAATGGGCCAATAATGTTTGTGTAATTTGGGGCACGAGATTGATTGAGAAGTTGTGAAAATCGTTGGAAGTAAATTTTGTGTGAAATGTGTAAGTCAGCTTACTCAGTTGTAAGATCTTTTCATTGAAAATGGAAATTGTATCAAGCAAATGACTATCTGTTATCTCTATGCGTTCATTGTACAGCAATACAAGTGCATAATAAGGGTAACCGATCTAATCCCTATTGGATGAGTTGGTGGTGATTAGTTGGGAAAGAGTGATATATTTTTGCTCATACATGGTAGTCAATTGATACCTTCAAATCATATCCAATTATACTCTTTGGAAGTCTTATTGAAGCAATAATAGGACCAATTACTGCCCATTATGGGATTGATAGCATTGTAACGTGTCTGAAAGGCAGTATCTATAACGCTAGAAAGAAAATCTTTACCAGTTGATTCTAAAGAAGTTTTATGATTTGTATAATAGGATTCTGGTGGTGTCTATCGATTATATATAATGAGTATTTACTCAACACAAGACAATAATTTTAATATATTTGGTGAATATTATGAAGATATATGTTTGTTTTATTTATTCACTTTGTCCAAACATATGATATGCATTAGTTAGTATTTCAATGTGGAGTTTCTTATCTACACTCCTTAAAATATAGTAGCATCATTCCTTACATACAGTTTAATCGCAAGCAATATTAACGATAAGGTCACACTCGTGAACTTTTGATAACACTCCGAACAAAGCTTTTTTGTCTGCTTCTCTTAAAGATACGTCACTATATAATTATAAACAGACTAATGATAAGTAAATATATATCACTAGCTTTCTATTACTACATAGTGGAAAGGTCTCTAGAATACCAAAAGAAAATTAAACATAATTTATTACCTGTACTTGAAACATGGTCACAACATCATCCAACATTTGGACCCGGATAGCAAGCATTTTCCCAGCTTTCCTTGGAGTAGTTGGTGGGGTTCTACTACCACCATCGACACCAGCAGGAGTCGAATGACTGTGAGGCATCTTGGAACCACCACTGCTACCACTCACACTCATCATACCTATCTCATTCATAATGAACCATTTGTCGTTTTTATTAGTTCAGTATCTCTTCACAAACTTTAATCTTTAATGAAGTGATCGAAATTTCGGAGTCGTGTTAGGAGGTCATCTGGAACAGATAAATCCGATAACTTAGAACATTATCACAAAAAATCAATCATAAAAACTATATCGACACAACATACTACAAATTATTTACAAAAAATTATAAAGATTCAGTCCGTTCATTTAAAATGACAAATAATCAAAGAATTTCTTAGACACTCGCGTCACAACATAAACCAAATGAAAAAAATCGCAATGGCACAGCTCACGAATATTATAACACTCATGTAATTACAATGCAAAATAAAGAACAGGTCATCCAAGGATTCAATACATCGCAAATAATCTTCACTCTCCAGTTATCTCAAAATGGGAAATTTATCGTGGCAAAGGGTCCATGGGGAAATCAAAACGTTGAAGTATCACTATATGATAAAAAAAAACTACACAATAAATATCTACTCAACGCAAGCCGGATTAGATAGTAACACTATAAGCCATTGATGCATGTATCCTCAGTAGAAATTGGAATAGACTAACATTTTAGGACAGTGACATAAGGAGCCCGTAGGCACAGAAGGGTAGGGTCGTCCCGTTCGTGCATCGTTACAACACCTACTTTACCGTAGTCTGTACTGAAAATGGAAGCCGGCTTCGGAATAAGAATACTCTAAAAATTCTCCGTGTGTTGTAACCAGCCAATTATCATATACCGAACACAGTCGACAAACAGCAAACAGTTAGTTTCGAAAGGAAGTACTGAAGGTTTGTTAAAACCCAATTAGAACCAAAAGTCCCGTCTTTTCGTCTAACACTGGCAGCACGCCCCAAAACACGAAGCAGCCAGTAGAGTTCATTGATCACTGGCGAGGAGGCTGCTGGCTTTAAACTTTACTCCCTGCAGCCTCCTGGTGCACAATTATCACCTGAACGGACACTTACGTTCGCGTGTTCACTGCGGCTCGAGCTTCCGTGGGGTTTTAAGAAAATGCTCGACCGAACAGCAAGAAAATGCTCGAGCTCGAACACACCACACACCCACGGAGCACTGCTTGCCCCTACCTATGGAACGAATGAAATAGCAGTGGCTCTCCACCACTCTCCGCCACTTTTAAAGCGCGCAGATATATGTCCTGAGTTACCCTCCTCTTCTTGTATCTTCGACGTAACCATTTGTTCTTCCTACGTGACACGCTGTCGGTAAATACATTAAAAAGAACGCTGTATTGCGAAGATCAATAGATAAATAGACGTCTTGCACGGCCCAAGATTGAAACCAATATCATCCTGATGTCGGATGGATATTGGATAGATACTGCTTTGCTGTTCTACGTAGTCCAATTGATCTTGTTATCGGCAGCGTACAATCGATTTCACTGTTTTATCATGCGATAAGAGATATGCACACGATAAGATAGTTATTTCATTTGTCTTCAGTCAACACTATAACGTCTACTTAACCACGGTCAGTAAATGGAAGATTTGCAATGGCGAAGTATTCATGTATTCAAGTTTGAACACTGCTTCACCTTTTTAGATTCCCGACAGATGATGCTACTAGTTTTTTGCACCCCTTGTTGGGAGTCAAAAGATTCGTTAGAGCTTCGCCTTGCTAAATTTCACAATCCTGTAGAAACCATATAACGACAAATCAGGATCATAGGAATGACATTATCCAGGAGCTGTATGTTTGACGCAAATATATCATATCAAATATTAGTAGGAAAATATACCGATTTATAGATTTTTACACACAGAATATGGTGTTATCGTAGCAGTTGCGACGAACGGCGTAGGAACTATCAAGTGAAAACCCGTTTCCAGCAGAAATGTAAAACAGACGATCTCTCAGAAAGATTCTACATACAATCGAACAAAATGGATTCCACGATGACAGCGGACAACTTACAGTACTTGTATAAAAGGGTAATGGTACGTTAGACTGTGTAAAGCAGCAGTTGCGAATTCACCCCGTAGGTCAAACTTAACAATAGTTTATCGCGATTGGAAAGTCATCGATCATCTATCGTAATTGGCCCAATGCCCAGTGGTGATGTTGGAAAATTTGAACTTGTGATCGATCGGTCTCGCTCGAGTGAAATTGGTCTGTGCGAATCCAACATGTCTATATGACAATAAAAAATTCATAGTGCATCCTTAGATATGGATGTACCCTCAAAGTATACTTAAACTCCGTATACTCCCGTGATAGCATGATAAGAATGAACTAAAAGTTCTTTGTCACATTGGACTGAATCATTAAACATCTAACGATATCATAAATTTCATATTCGAATTAAATAAATCCAAAACACATCGACTGCGTGTGAAAATAAGCAAGTGTGTCTCGATGTGCAGAATTAAAAAATTCATGTATTAAATTAATGAACGTCCATAAGTGACCCCAAATTGTACGAACGAACTTATGTTCCTGTTACGCTCTGTCAGTTAAGGTTGACAGCTGTCATTTTAAAATCACGTCTAAAAAAATTGCATAATAAGTATTTCTAGACGCTTCAACGCGGACGATACTCCAGTGCTACACTTACCACAATTCAAATTCTGACCGTAACGAATCGCCATGACGATTGGGGCGAGTTTTAAATGGGGATGTAATTTTATTACCGCCCCAATTCTAACAACGAAATGTACTTGAATTTTTTTTTTTTAATACAATTCAAACTGCAATATTTTTGCAAAGTCGTATCCACGTATTGCTATATTTTATTTTGGGAAATAGCCACGTGGGGTCCATAGAGAATTTCGATTAATTCGCTTCAGTATTAATGACTCGTTTACACGTAGTCTTATATAATTTAAATATTTTATTACTGTATTGTAATTAGCTGAACCTTTAACTTACCCAATATAAAATTTTATTTTATTTCTATTTATACCCTGAATTTATTATCAGCCCCTATAACCGACTTACGATATAGCTGCACAATGTATCGTAACATTGAATTAATCCAATCTAGTACACTTAACTCTGCACACTCTGTCGGCAGTGATTGAACGAATACGAACGCCGGTGCACAGATGGTACGCGGTTTTGGGTGACCAATGACTTGGAGAATTCGCAAACGAGAAACTCAGCCAAATTGGATGGCCGGACAAACCCTTAATTGGCAAACAAAGATCTTCTTGGTGAATGACGAAGGCTCGTACACAGGGAGGATACAATTGTCAAATAATAAAAGCCGTGAGTGACGCTGCATTAAAAGGAATATTAAAAAAAAATACATGATGCAGTATGAAAATTTAAGAAATTTATGTGCACAGGTTCAAGAATTTTCCCGAGGATATTATGGACGGAATAAAAGGAGATGGATGGGTAATGCAAAAAGTTAAAAATTATTATACTCACCAAATTAAATCGTCCCCGTAGTTATCCTGAGGGACGGCACTAATAACGCGCGGCTTCGTGGAGACGTCTGAGGAACAGAGGCAATTTTTAAGCAGATTGAAACTCAATCCCGTTACACAAGATAAACATGGAGAGTTGACACCTACTACGTAGAATAATGCTGGAACGTGAGTCTATTCTGGTTTTATTATTTATGGTTTTATTAGTCTCAGGTATAAAGTGAACTTTTATAATTCTTGACTGTCTCTGTATAAAATTTTGTTTGATCGATAGTTATAAGTTGTTTTGGTAATGAATTATGTAAATTATACATTTTTTATTTCCCCATAATCATTGTATCACGTATTACTTTTGACAGGTTCGAATGATTTGTTTAGTTTACTACAGGCCTATTGGACGTCGGACCAGGTTCTTATTGATGATTCAACAATTGTTTCATATAATTACATTTCTAAATACGTCTGGAAAACTGGCAACAATATTTTGAAAATATTTTCGACGTGCAGCAAATTATTTCCTGACACGGATCATTCTACTAATGGAACTATACGTAAACAGATTATGGATACTTACAACGTGAGATGCATAAGAAATGTGTGAATCTTTATTTATTGAAAGCGCTGCTATCCCTTGTCACACGTAAAGCGCGCCTGTCGGTCCAATAATATAATATAAATTACAAGATAACTTAAACAAAAGGTTTACTCGACCATACCAATCCACGTAAGAAGTCACCCCAATTCGCATTAATCCTGAAATCATCCACTAGACGAATTTACGATCCAAAACAAAATGACTTTCGTTCGTCCCACCATTCTATTTCCAATTGACTATATATGATATAGCAATGATATAGCCATACAGATATATGACATACCAATGATATAGCCATCAATATCGAATATTATATATACGAGTATACGAGCAGTAACGTAATCTGTAATAAATTCATATTTCCATTTGTATCGGCGTCCACGTGAAAAGCCAACAAATCGTAAAGTAGGCAGAACCAGTTCCACCATATTCGCAACAATGTTCCAATCATTGACGATTGTATCCAACCAACTGTCGATAGGGTCAAGTTAACGAGGGAGTGACCAGTGGTCAATCGATTTACCAGCACAGCAATAATCGGAGCAAGACGGCCGATGGGGGAAACTTCAAATGTTTTTCCAAGAGACGCGAAACACCAACTGGAATTACGTGCGAGTATGCATTGCGTACTTGTCAGCATGTATGTAATTTATGCATGTTTATTTTGCACAGTGGGATAAGCGTATAAGTCTGGTATAACACTGGTCAGACATGTTTGTCCAGAAGATGAACCCAATGCTTTTAACTATCACGGATGGACACGCACTCGACCACGTATTCCTAAGGCAGAAATAATTGAAGTGAAATAGAGAACAAATATTTATTATATGCATGGACCATGGCCACGTGTATTTATAAAGCATAGAGTTCTATAAAAAAGTATGCATGAGCTGTCAACGAAAAAATTAATTAAATATATATCTTGAAGATGCAAAATATGCATGCAATACGTAGTGCGATATCTATATGTGTTAGACAAAAATATAATTTATTGTTATTGTTGTTTCAGATCCGAGTAACAATAAGGCTTTAATCAGAATTGCCAGGACTGAAGAAACATGGCTTTTTCAATTAAAACGAAAACTCGTGTAACCTATTTTAAGAATTCTAATAAAGGTGTTCAATTTATTTATAAGACTTGTACGAGCTGTTGACATTTAAGGTACGTACACAAATTTGTACCAAGTGTTACGTTCCTCAGTAATGTAACGCATCTTATCGCCTATTGGCTGTTGCAGTTACTTGCAAATCGGCCAGTGCGGTTTCTGTCATGAAAACGACATAAAGAAACCAAAGAGTAGCCAGTGCGCCCGACGCGTTTCCTTAGCGAGACACGCGCTTTCGATTTACGCCACGCGACGTCAGCACGTGAAGTCGCGTGCGTACCGGAAGCGCACCAGGACACGTGGGTTCCGTACACTTCCTATGGAATAACATCGCTGATAAGTCATCAATATTATGACCCGCGTAAAATTCAAATGGATTCTCGACGTGAGTCACTGTGAGTAGGAGAATATTTTTTTTTTCTCGACACTTTCCAGAACGCCATTAACCATTGTGAACGAAGCTTGCCGGACGTTTTATTCGTTGTACATTGTAACGAAGGGTCGTGAGTCTCCGGAGCCATTATCGTTCCTACGGGGAAAAAAAGGAGCGTTCACAAGTGGCGTTTACGCGAAACTAAATTTCCTACACTTCTTTTTCAGAGTCATTCGATCGATTTTTTTAAAAATAAATCTCAGCCTCTAAACCGCAGCACTTTTCTTCGAGTTTTCCCAATTTTCGATATACTTCAGCGATACATTGTTTATTCGAATAAGTAACGAAAGTGTAGCAACCCATTCCGCGCCTATATAAGGATTAGGTCTAGAAGTTAATATGGAAAAAGCGCACGTAATATTTTTTGGTGATTTTTCATCAACTTTGTATCATCTCTCTCTTGTGTGCAAAACATATTTTTATACTGTTCATTAGTATGTATATCTATATATTTTTATTATGTTCAGGTGCTGAAGTCTATACGAATGAGTATCAAGGACGTGTCCTGAGGTAATCTTGAATGACGCAGATACGAGTCCAGGTGATGAGAAATGCATCTAAAGTCTCATGCGTATGTGCACGCTTAAGTATGTGGGGGGTCCCTTTTAGAATTGGCAACCAGGTGTGCATACCGGTACTTTAATCCACGTGGTACATTGCCAATGAATTCGATGCCTTTTTACTCCACGTGAACTGGTTTTCTTTCTTTTCAATTTAAATTGCACAAATATCATTGCTCATGCTAGTAATAATAGCACGTACTTGACAGTCTATGCTAAATTGAAGAAAAATATTAAATAATTGTATAGCCCTAAGATTTTGTTTGTTTTAATACGAATTTAAATATTCTTTAATTACATGTAGAGGTTATATGTATTATCGGAGGTTATTCTTTATGATTTTGCATAAGACTAGACTGTAGCGTAATTTGCTAACAGTGACACAATTTTTACATATTTTTCCATATCCATCGAATCCCCAAGTGCAGATGGGAGGCTTGTCCCGGGTGCGAAGCCAGATTTCACTTTCTTGAGGGGGGGAGATTGAAAAGGGTGCTCCTTACTCCCCTCTGAAAAACTAGGGAACCTGTGGGAACGTGGCTGCATAAAGAGCAGGCATCGGAAGGAATTACATAATGCAAGGAAGTCGGAAGAAACATTTTTAAGGGGTGCCACAATTCGGGCCACATGCGACTCAACACTGGTTAAGAATAGCTAGTAAGGAAGGCCACGTGATCTACTTTTTCTCTACTCGTTCCCTTTCTTTTTTTTTGGACTTTTATTATTTTAAAAGAAGTGTGCAGGACGTGTGTAGATTTTTGAGATATGATTTGGGACAAGGCCTACCCTGTAACCTTTATTATGTTTTTTTTATCAAACACGCACTGACATAACAATTAGTATTAACTAACACGTTTTAAAAATATTTAATTCAACCACTGCTTCCTTATCGTTGGTTATTTATAATTAGGTATAAATAATATATGCGTTAGCTTATAAAAATGTTGTAAATAACATAACGAATAACTAAAAGTTGTTACAACACATTTTTTTAACTCACGAAAAACCTACATAGGTATACAATGCAATGCGATAGACAAAGCAAAATAAAAAAAGTCATTGACACTGCCACATCAAATTGTTTTCAGTTTCCTCGAAATCACCAGATTTCGCAAAAAAATGTTTTTGCGAATTATTATAATTTTAAATTGTCACAATTTGAACTGACAATTTTACGAGTGCGGGGATTTAAGTGAAATTTCATAATCTGTCAACTTAGTCGAGGATTTTAATGTTTCATATATCCAGCATACGTTTTTTTATCTGGTTATAATCTAATGCCTGGGAAAATTGAAGGCAAATATCCTACTTAATCAACGCTGAAAAGTTAACAATTCGATTAGTCAGCGCGGTTCCCAGGCACACGCTATCAATAATCGTGTGAGCGCATAGTACGGGCAATTCCTGTGTGAATTTTATTGTCTACACCCTCTACTAACTCAACCCAGGACACCCTCGATCATCTCCCCACGTACCATGCACATATATACCGCACAGTATACACAAGCCAAAGACCCCTTCACTATCGCCACTAGAGTTACCAACATACGTAAGCAGTAGCGAGGGTGGTACCGAAGTGATTTCATGGTGGCACACATATCAATTTAAGGGATCAAGCGATGGACGAAAACGGTGGGATTTTCAGTTTATCAGTTATCGTCTAAGATTATCTGTTTCATTGAATATCTGTTATCAGTCTGTATTTTTCGTCAAACATTTGCATGGCAGTATTGAGTATTTGTGGATGCCGTTATTATTTTTGAATAAACGTAATAACTATTTTTGAAAGTGACAAATTTCTTGTTTTAGAATATCCGAGCGGGTTTTAAAATATATTTATTTGAATATATCTTTTGTTTTTAGTTTTAAGTCCTCTTCCTATGATCGAGCGCTCAGAATTCATCCGTAAATAATAAGGTCGAAGGGAGACACGCGTTCCCACGAAATCGGCTGGTCGCCCCTTCGATTTTTGGGCCCCTACCCTGTATCCCTTCTCCGTACAGTCAGAATCATCCCCACCAAAGGCCCTTTAACCCCCACCATGAAGGGTAGGTCGTGTGTCGTGCTCGTCCTCCCGCACACGACATACGTTGGCCGCCACGCGACCGGTGCACACGCATCCTGCCTCGTCCAGACATCGCCAACTGATCTGGCAGCCGCGCGTACGCTCACCCGGGTTTACTTTATTCGCTGAGAAAGGAAGAGGAAGTCTGTCGTCGCGTGTCTACTTGCGGATAATAAGCAGACAAGTGTGTCAGACTTGTGCGCGGTCGGCGTTGCTCTTTTTCAAGTTCATTGCATTCGATTGTTACGACTGATACTTAACCTCAAAACTACTTAAGATCGAATAAAAGATTTTCTTCGGTTTTATAAGAACATCGTATCAATCTATTCGACTCGTGGGAGTTTTCGTGAAGACAGACTTGTGAACTAACCTGCTTGAGGACTCGTATATACCAAGTGTCGTAATACTTCAAAACGAAATGACAGTTTTCTCCTTTTCCGTTACAATGAATTTCAAACGGTATGACAGATAACGTTTTTCGAATGAAGCGTCTTTATCGATAGTGCAAATTACATATCAGTCACATACTGACTTCTTCGACTTGGTTATAATTAATAAAATATTTAATTAACAATGTGGAGAGTAGTAGTAGCTCGTTCGGATGACAACAGTACTTTACTGTCGTCTGAAATCACTAGTGGTTCGGTCGCTCAAGGACATCTTCCAACGCTCTCTGGACCACCTGCGCCGCATCACTGGGGTTATCCACCACCGCCGCATCCCTCTTATCAGCCGCAGCCTCATCCTGACATGCGTCATCATCACGATATGCGTGCAGATCTAAGACTTTCGGCTTCCGGTGAACTGAGACCTGAACTTAGGCACGACATGCAACGACCTGAACTACGTCACGAGATGCAGAGGCCAGAAGTCAGACACGAAATGCATAGGCCGGAATTAAGACACGAGATGCATAGACCTGAACTTAGGCACGAGATGCACAGACCTGAAGTACGTCACGATATGCAACGGACTGACATCAGACACGAGATGACTGGCATGAGGACGGATCTAACGGAATTACGACCGAGTCATGAATTACCTGAACTCAAAATAGACGTCACGGAACTGAGAACGCAAGAGAGTCAACAGCAGACACAACAACAAGCGCAGCAGCAGCAGAATCAGTCGCAGAATCAGGCTAGTCAGCAGAGAAACATGAAAAGGACTATGAGCGATTCCGATTGTGACGATGTCTTCTCCGAAGAGAGTGGAAAGGAGCCGTAAGTAAATTTGTTTATTATCATTATTATTATAGCGTGGCAGATGCTTGAGCTTCTAATTTGCACATGGGGTAAACAGATGAAAATAATATTCTGCATATAGCACGTAACACGAGTAGACTGACCAGTAGTAACAGATTTATACAAGTATCGGTAGAAATTGTTTTGATTGCAATCTATGAATATTTATATGGTCAAAAGCTTTTTATGGGTGGCATATGGCGTGGCTGACCCTCGCATAATAATGAGCTAGCAATTAATACGATATTGTAACTTTAACAGAGACCTCAGTACGAATGTAAAGGTTTCAGTAATCGACTCGCGAAGAGAATAAATTAGCATCTTTTAACTTTTACTCGCTTTGTGATAAATTATTTTAAAAAGCATAATATTCAATTAATTTCGATATTTTACTGTTTCCGTAGTTTTTTTTTTAACGGCAATATAATGGCGCCCTATAATTGCACTGTAATTGACTAATGGACTAATTAACCGTTTCTTCTGTCTGTTAAGGTGCAATTCTCCAGGGGGTGATTCCTGTCAACATGCTTCCCGCAAACGACGAAGGGGGATGATCGAGAAGAAACGTCGCGACAGAATAAACGCATCCCTTGGCGAACTCCGCAGATTGGTGCCAGCAGCGGCGAGGGATCCTCATAGCGGAAAATTGGAAAAGGCGGAAATCCTTCAGCTCACCGTCGAGCATCTTCGAACCTTGAGGAATAAGGGTGAGTTGAGAGATAAAAAAAATTGGAATATCAAAGTGATCGGATGGGGGATTTATATACGTAAAAGTATACATATACCGGAAATTTGATTGAAT
Source organism: Trachelus iudaicus (assembly GCA_030142595.1). NCBI lineage: Eukaryota > Metazoa > Arthropoda > Insecta > Hymenoptera > Cephidae > Trachelus > Trachelus iudaicus. The sequence goes on from JARQTH010000323.1 coordinate 26,341, forward strand.
TTAAAAAAAAATAACATTATTTTTTGTTCAACAAACCGCAACCACTTTCGATTGAATAATATTACACAAATCTTACCCCGAAGACGTGAATAAATTTCCTGAACAGGATGCCAAGCCGAACTGTTTCTTTAACGGTTTCCAAGGACGCAATTTCACGTAGCGGAAATGACATTGTACGTCCGTTAGATGCACCACATAACATCTTGGCACAATGAAATCGCATCCTGTTTTCCTCGGGGTGATTTTTTTCTTTTCAAAATCCTTCCTTGATTTAACCCTTGCAAGATTCCCCATTGTATCTACGGAACAGGAAGTAGGCGGTGGCACAAGGAAGTGCGTTCGTTCAATTACCAAGGAAATCGTACAAGATCATATCTTCCCGTTCGTTTAATCTAATTAATACTTCACACTCTGTCAATCAAGGAAACTAAAATTAGCCAATCTTTAGCTTCCCTTTAGACAAATTGATTATTAAAGATTATAGAAGCGACAGTTCTTTTAATAAAAAGAAAGTCTTTCGCGTGTTCTCCGTTTACAAAGAAACAAATGTAAATTTCAACGTTTCTATGTATCTGTACAAGTCACGCCCGTAACCTGTGCTTGGCCACTTGGTCGTTCGAAAGTAACATTTTGCTTCCTCTCGACCGGAAGACACCTGTTGACCGTAAAGGATGGCGAGGGAGCAGCCTACAGGGTGCAAGCCAACTAACAGTAACCCGATAACCGAACTGCCATCTGGTGTGCCTACCTTTTCTTGTCGCTAATTCGAAATAGATCCTTTCCCATGAATTGGAAACAAGTCGAGATCTATATTCTGTTAAGAATAAAAAAAAAGCTCGTTGAAAACGTGCCTAGACCAAATGAAAAAATACAAATAAAGTACAGCCTGACGATGATTGGTACATTTTGAATTGAAGAGATAACAGGGTACGAAAACAAGCGTTATAGCAAATAACGATTAGAATCTGAAACAGTGTGAATTGAGGTAAAAAGAGAAAAGGGAAGAAAAATTGAAAAGCAAAGAAAAATTTTGAAAGTCTATTCATTCAGAAGAACATCCCTCGCTTCACTGGCTGCGAGTCCACATGGTGAATCTGTCAGGATGGGTAAGCCCGGTGTATGGGCATTCAAAGATTTTCTATCTGCGTCAGTGCGAAGGAGTCCCGCTACTCACTAAGCTTTTGGGGAGCAGGTGCTGGACCTAGCTGAGATCCTGTGGGAAGCACAGGAAGTCAAGAACTCTTCCGAGTGGGATTCCCACGATTGGTGGGGGCACAGGAGTTCCTGAGGGGGATGAACGAGAGTGCGAGAGAGAATGGGGAATGGGCCGTGGGGGAATCCTACGAGGTTCACAAAAGTGGGGAGGGGTGACCGGGCTAGGTGTCACGGGGCAGATGTGAGAACCCTGTGGGAAACCAGCTACTACTACCTTGGTATTACTCGGGGTTTATTCTATGGCGTTGTTTGTAAACGGCGCAAGGGAAGCTTTAAGCTCTTGAGAAGGTGGAAATGTGATAATAGATTCAATATTCTCAATTGCCAGAAAATATCACAGAGCTTTGACGTATCCAAAGTCTCTACCGAGTATCCTATTGTTATAACTAATTTTTAGAATCCATTCAAAACGTACTTAATACACGTAAAAAAATTAGTAAAACTTTAACTCATCGCTCCTAACCTCAAAATTCTGTACGTTGCATCTCCGATAAGTAAACCTTCGGCAGCGTGCTTGGCATATATCCGTATAAATTAATTTTTCATGAAAACAGAGTATAGCGATTGTTAAAAGTGACGTTCGATATTAGCCGATGCTAATCTTCGTATCCTGCTGGTTTGATTACTCCTGTTTTTTATTCACAGAGTGTCCACACGGTGCATACCATTATGGGATATTATGCAAGGACACTGCCCGTATAGTGTATGGGTTATGTTAGTCCCATGGGGGTCTAAACGGTTCCCACGCTACCTGTCCCTTTCCCCATGGTATAAATACCCGGCTGCAAGGCAAGTCCTCGAAGCCGACACGCACAAAGGGCCACGACCATAACATGCATTTGGCCAAAAGTGCCATTAACCTATTCCCCCATAAAAATAATTTTTATAAAAAGACGTTAATTAAGTGCCACAAACAAGGCATAAGACGGTATCGTCCTTTGGATATATTTATGAGTCGTTTTCTGATTTTTTTTTCTTCTTTTTGCTTCCAGGTCCTGAAGGATATGACATCGACTACCGTGCCGTCGGTTGGGGCGAATGCGCAGCCGAAGTGGGACGTTATCTAGTGACAATGGAAGGCTTGGATGAAAGAGATCCTTTGAGACTTCGTTTACTTTCCCACCTTCAAAGTTTCCATAGAGAACATCAACCTCCAGGACCCGTTGTACCTACAGCGACGTCCTTGACCTCCACGTCAACAGCTACCAGCTATGATCCACCTAGTTCAGCTGCTACGGGGATGCCATCCGCCGCAGGAAGTATGCCGCCTCTTCTAGGTAGTGGTCCACTTGGCTGGGGACAGTATCCTGGACAATATCCTCAGCAACAACATGGAAAGCCATATAGACCCTGGGGCGCTGAACTAGCATACTAAGTGTTAGAACAGAAGGTGCTGGACTAGGAGCGTAGCCAAAGAAATAAAAAAATGGACGTCATCTCTCTACATGGTATGCTAGTACGGGAGCTGTCAAGTAAATGTCCTGTGAACGTCTAGCCGGAAACGGAAGTCATGACAAAAAAAAGGTACCGTAATACGGACCAAACAAACTGACCGGGTACGAGTGGCTGGTACAAAAAATATTGGCCGAACACCTCCTGTGTCCTGATGTGGTTTCCTGGGATTCCGTTTGTCAAGTGACCGTTAAACTGAAAAGCACATGTGTAGATTAAGATCTTTTTAATTTTTTTATTTAGTTAATCGCGTATTTATTTTACCTGTAAATATATTTATACGACGCATTGCGTACGACGCGAGAGTAAATTTTTGCTAGTAACGTTTTGCGTCGTTAACGTCTCAGGAATCGATAGTCGACTTTTAATCACTGAAGGAACTAGATGAAAACATTATATGAGTGATAATACGATAGTCATACCAGTACCTTATGGAAAATTAAAAAAAATATTTATTTAAGCTTCACTAATTCTAAGATGGATCATGGTGCTCTTGGTAGCATCTTCGGATACTGTACAGTGTATAATTGTATATAGCCATATTTAGTGCTCAAAAACGTTCGAATTCTCTGGGAGGAGTTTGTCACGAATATTTCGAGACTGAAATATATGATAATGTAAAATTGAGGATCGCTATATAACTCCAGGATATGCCATTACATATCGACGTATACGTGTGAGAAAGCGCTTTAATATTTTTGCAATACGAATTTTGTAATAAACCGAAATGGGGTTTAAAGTATGTAATATAAACTTTTTTAATTTGCTCATCCGATCCCCTCATCAATTACTCATTGCGGTTGATCATTCCTCGACATGCTATCCCGCTGTCTTCTTACTTTCCTAATTACCCAAAGACAGATTTATTCAATTTGTAATTCAGCTGGGCGGCTTGACGACAATCGAAATTGTCGCGTTACTCGTGCGCATGCGCAGTCGTTAACCTTACGACGAACGACTTGTAGCTTCGCTCTAACCTAACGTAGAATTTTGTTAAACGTTAGAGCCATCTCTTTAACGCTACTGTATTATTCGATCGAATCCGGCCTTCCTACGCAACAAAACAAAACTACCTGAAATATTTCGTGCAGCTGTTTATAGATCGACTGACGTTCAAACCTGCGAAGAAAAAATTCTACAGACGAGCAAATGGCTACCGTACGTACTGGCGTCCCTGTTGCATAAACGAAGAGACTCTTGTTCCTTTCTCATGGTAAAACCCCATTCGCATGCAGCTACTAAATCCCCTATAGACACTAAAAACTTCTAGAACACTCCCTTCGTTTCGCATTATGCGTAAACCAGTTCCCTTACTCGTTAGTTTTGCATGCCGTACTTCAACCAAAAAGGTTATTCATGCAAAATGCAAAAAAACATGGCGTCCTACAGCCAAAGGGCACGTACGCAGGGAGGAAGTGGAAGAAGCAGAAAACATAAAATAGGGAGACCGGTAGTAATTACAGGTTGACCGTGGGCGCGAACTCGTTCTTCACTAACAAATTTTCATAGAATTAGGAATACTGTAGGACACGTGTCTATTATACTCTACTTGCAGCTTGCAGAATTTCAATTCACGGCGGCTCTTTGTTAAACGCTTTGACAGTGTTATATATTTTCTAATTATCCTCTCGGAGACACGTGCATCTACCAATTACCAGAATGTAGCTAATCAACACGTAGTGCTACTAATTACTGTGAAATGTGTCAGTCACCTTTCATTTACGCTTATCTGACAATATTTCAATATATAATCAAGGTAGCCTTATATTTGTATAATGAAAAAAAGGCAATAATATATTTTCAATAAAGTTAATTTATTTTCATCTCATCTCGTGTCAGTTATAAATTCACAGCCTTAATTAATTATCTGTCTATGTACATATAAATCTGTCTCTGATATACATTGACTATAATAATCTTATATACAAAGTTGTCAGGGAAAATACATGTATCCATATAATATTGTGTATACAGACGTAATATACAGTTTATCATTTTTTTTTTTCAAAAATCTAGTTGAGCAAAGGTTGTTAGGTACCTTTTAATAATAGTATTAATATTGATCTCAAGAACGATTGATATTTCTGTTATTGCGTTTTACATCGTTCTTCGCATTAATTAGATGCACTTTTGTCAAGAATTATCAAACCAGAACTACTGGTGAGACTGCGGATCAGCGACACGTCTAGAGACAAGAAATTTTTAGAAAAAGAAAACAATTCATCGAGACACGTACACCGACTGAAAATTTCCATTAAAAAGGACGACTAATCTTATTACATTACAGCAATGTATAACGTCAGCTCTTTTGTAACACGTTGTGTCAAGGATTTTCTCATTTTCGTTTGATTGATTATTCGAATGATAGATACGTGGCCCGTAATGATAATGAGAAATTAAATGCTAATTCGTTTTCTTTTATAGGAGAAACGTCTGGAAAGGGTGTCAGACCAACCTAACTTGCAAACGAAGTAATCAATCGATAGAACACGAAGGACGCTAAAGACTGAAAAAGAGATAGAAAAGAAATTGGAAAAGCCAGCAGGACACTTTTGAATATTCAAATTGACAAGAGAACCTCAGTGACGTATGTAAGTAAACAAGATACGCTTGCGAGCCACAAACTTTATGTATTGTCAGACGAAAATTAAACATCCCGTGGTAATGCAATACGTAAGTCATATGTGCTACCAATGGTGGCTGAGTAATTAAAGTCGATATTTCTTGCAAGAAATAAATAAAAGCTGTTATCTCGTATTTACGGATACTTAAAATTAATATTTATACATATAATCTCTTGTTGCGTTTTTCTTCTTACAGGAATCTCCACTCGAAAAAGAATCGTCGAAAATTCTGGTTTTTGCTTTTTCCCAAGCGAATATCCCAATCTTTTATGTGATATGTGGAGACAGAGTTGTCAGCTTATGACGTAACGAATTATGCGATATCAACAGTGAAAAATTAACGAGTTGACACCCGAGTGGGAAGATCTGCTACTTGATTTTAAAATTTTTACCCATATTTTCATTTCTTTGATTGTGGCGGAAATTTTAAAACGTATAGGACGGTACGAGTGGACTTATGCAAAAGTTATGAACTAAATTATCATTTCGTTTTCGCGATTTTCATTCTTTTGATTTTCCTCGTACTCCTTACAGCAACAACATCTTGATTCGTTATCCTCAAGTCCTTCTTCCATATACGTCACATACGTGTCGACGCTCTTGGTGTCCAGAGACGTCAAAGACCAGGACAAGGACATCTCCTCGTGATCCGGAATTGTCGATGGCCAGGATGTCGCTGATGTCACGTCGATATTTGAATTTTGCGATTTCTTTGCCATGCGCTTCTTCGTAGACAATTTTTTGATGGCCTGAAAATTGCAAAACGACAATTTGCTTTAACTGTCGTTCTTTTTACTGCGTAAACTACCGTCTTCGTATTGTACTAGTCAGGAAATTGAGAAAGATAAAAAATGCATAAATTGGATTGGGACGTGTTGGCGTTAACGGGGAATTGCAAAGAGAAAAACAAAATTGAACAGTTTATGCGAAATCGATAACCTCCTGTTAAACTGTGCCACATATGTATATATGCAGTGGGGTTATACATACAGATATATACATAGATGTATGGTTTGCACGCTATGCGGTATGTATGTTACTGGACGTCATAGTTACGATAGATTACTTATTGTTTTCGATATTCCAGAACGTGGGACAAATTATTATTGGTTTACGAAAATTGGCATGACAAATATATTTTCAATGCAATTTAATGTCGATTGTTCATATCAATTTCAATAGGACAATCAAAATAATGTACGAGCAGTTAACGTTAATGTGGCAATTTTGAACTCTCAATTTTGAAAGATCAGTTTATCCGCTTCATGTGAAATCGATATGATTGCATTCAGATGGGATATATATTAGTGAGACCTTTTCAGTATATACAATTTTCCCACGAAAATTCAACTACGATTGACGAGGGTCAGAAGGTCTGAATAGTTTAATAAACTGCCCCGTGACAAGCGAGCATCCCCTGATTTCATAGAGATTTTCATAATTCTCAAAAATTGATTTGACAAACAAATATATTTTAATTGTCAAAAATTCAATTAATAATAATTCGGAAACGTACGAAAAAAATAACTGAATATATGTATAATCCACAAAAATTTAAACTCACCCTCAAAATTCGTCTGCCAGATTTAGTAAGCACCTCTTTCAACATGTTCGAGTAGTTCGAAGATTGTAACAAGAGTAAATCGTAAGTTTCCTCAGGATGCGAAGAAAAGATGATTTATTAACGAATGACTTGCCAGAGGTGCAGAGATCAATTATAAATCAATCGCGTAAACTCTTCGAGTTACAGAAACGATAGTACCGTGATATCAATCGAATGATAACAGTCTACTTGTCGCAAGTTCAAAATTTCTTTTAACACGACGTATCCTCGTTGACGTCCTACGTCGAAATGCTAGCTCTTCCTGAGGCGGCACCCCTATTTATAAGCTCCCCACCCCCGCTTATCAAAAAGCCAGCCACCCCACCGTCACCGTCCTCAGGGGTGGATCGAGCATGTCGATATAACAGGGGACCCAGCCAGCTTTAATATTTGTAAGTGAATCCATGTAATCATAATGTACCAACCCCAATGGTCCACCCTCATCCAGGAGTAACCAATGGTCCATGGGAACTATAACCCTGTAAAAGAGACCAGAGAAGAATTCAAATCGAATTAATGCACAAGTGATTGATCTGAGACCCAATCAAATAGCAACGTTCGAATCACACCTTATTCAACGTATGATAATTTAATTGAATCTTATTTACCTAGATTGAACCTACCCTTGCGTTATACATAGTATGCAATTTTTATATTAAATTCAGTCACTGCCCCAGTGACTAAGTAAATACGTCACTACGACGGATCGTTAATCCAACCGCCTACGAGAAATGCATGGAGCCATAAGCATCAGTTTACAAAATCTTGATCAAAAGTCACATCACATGGTCCAACAAATCTGTAACTGGCATACATATCACCCTGGATTCTCAACCGCCTAAAAAGTTTTCATCCCAGATCATCTTATTGTCAGTAATAATTTGTTCATTCTGTAAAAAGAAAATATCAAGTAAACCAAGCAATCTTAGGATTTTTAATTTAAAAAATTATTTCAATCTCTATTTCTTTTGGACTTTGATTTTATGTATACATATATTATATTTTTTTTCGTACTTTTTATTTTCTTCCAGAAAGGTTGTCCTCGTGATGACTTTTTCATGTCTTCGTTTGCATGGAGAAACCACTCTCTATTTTTATACATGATTTTCAAATCGATATCATCCAAAAGAAGGGAATCCTAAATCATATTCTCCCTTGGACGTCTGTATGTGACTCGTGCGTGTGAAGCGTGTGAGCGACGCCGTTCTCACGCGACGCCACGCGTCGCTCTCGCCCCTTGATCCACGTTGCCACGTGCCGTCTGATATACTCACGGAAACTCATAATTGTCATAACATCGTTCTCTGTTCCTCCTTTCTACTGCATCTAACGAGTATCTGCCAATCGGTAGAACGAGTGCGTTTACTTATCAGCATATACGCCTGCGGTAATCTGGAACATAAGGATTAAATAATTTATTGAATCTTATATAAAGTTTTTCAAAAATATACGAGTTTCATTCTCGCGACAATTCAAACGAAATCGTTTTTATCGATTGCCTTTGACTATGTTGGGATTTGAAATATTCCTTAGGATTTGTTCCTTCAAAATATTCATCACTGTCGCTTTGATCTTTCTTTCTTCTTTTTTTTGTTTTCAATCTTCAATTCAGTCTCTGGAAAATGTTTTAAAACTTTCTTTAGACGTTGCGCACTTCCAAGGAATTAATGAAAATCTTCCACTTGCTTATACACGATATTTACCATGTAAGGCTTTGAACCTGTGATTGACTAAAGCCTCTCAATTTCCAATGATGGAAAATTGCTCATTGATCTTCTAAGTGAACACGTTACGAATTACGTTTTTCACGTGTTAATCTTTATCGTTTCAGTGATCGATTTATGGCGATTCGGACTGTGTTATTTTTAAGTTATGCATAGATTTTTTTTTTCTTTGGGTAGGGGCTGGATGCCACTTATAGAATTGGTAGACTGTCATGGTTTAAAAAAATATATTATACTGAATCCATACTATTATTATAATTTTAGTATTCCAGTCAATAACGTATCTCGTGTGGGATACATAGTTTATATACATAAATTTAATCCATATATAAAATAAGCTTTTCGTTCTTGTATATATTTCCCTTGTAGATGCACGCGTCTTATTATTACGATTTTTTTCGGTTTTTTTTTTACACTTGGTAACCCAAGTAACTAAATCGCTAATGGCACGTGGCAGATGTAGCACAATACCCGAGTAAAATGCAACAGCGTAAGCCTAAAAAAATAATTATTGATTATCGAATATTTTTTAATTTTTAAAAATATCCGTGTGTATAGTTTACTTGCTTGCTGAATATACAAATTTTTGTATATTTCAAACAATCTTTTATTTATTAGCAGAAATTATTTACTGGTGCAAATTTGATTATGAAAAAAATTAATTTTAAACACAAGCGCACAATTTTATCCAATTATGACGAATCTTTTACGCCATTGCGTTTATGTATTTCTATATATACGTAAGACTACACCCGTTATTCTCTGGCTGGTGCAAGCCTGTCTAATAATTTTCAAGGGAAACAATTGCGAAGGGCTATGAGGTAACGATCGGCGCGTGTCGCTCACGTGGCTTAAATGTGGCTCAAACACATATCAGCCCCATGCTCGTATTCAAACAAAATAAGGCTCGCCTAATTGCGATGGCCGTTCCATTAGAGATTAAACTTCAAAAGAGAACGAAAGTTGGGTTAATTAATGCGGTGCACTCGGTTTTGTATCGAATTACCGTTTTTATTGTTATAAAAAACTCAGAAGACCATTCAAAAGCCAACGGAGTGTCTGTTTCAAAATCCAACATGGCGACTGTATAATAAATATTTTAAATCAATACAGAGACTAAAATAAACTAAGCTCATACCACCAATTACGCGAGAATCATGTAAATTCTACAAACTATAATTCTCTTTGAAAATTTCTCGAAATTTCAAACGTATGTATGAGCAAGGATCAGTCAATAACCTAGTTCAAAAGGACAGACTGTCAAGGAGCTTCCATAGACATCAGCCTCCAACCAATAGTTTCAACAGAGTGTTATCTAATGAGGCTTAAAGGCTCGAGCAGATCCTGATCAATGACTAATCGTCACGTAAGTCTCTTAGACTTATAAATGTAACGATCCTACCTACCATTACTGAGAATTCACAAAGCTGTAGTTGTCGTCGATCCATTGTTTGTCAGCCATGTTAATTTCGGAGTAAATATTTGAAAGAACGAGATTGCGACTTGTGGCACGTAACGTTGTTTGTGTTTACTTGTATCAAGTTCTGTAACTCAACGTCTAACGTACGTTCCAGGTACGTATTTATATGCATCTTTTATGTCGCCTTTCATCCCAAAGTGATAGCCAGTTTGCAGGATATCTTACTTTATGAATATTCAGCACAACGGACTACACCATTTCTTTCGATTTGCTCACGTACGTACATCATCTGTTACGAGTTGACTTTATACGCATATCCAGTACTAGCTTTGTGTAGTTCCTCACGCCGCCGCATCGCTCTAGAATTAGCCAGTATTCATAGTCAGTGTTTAAGAAGAAGCACAGTCCTTCGATTTGTATCACGCATATTGTCAAAATTTACGTACAATTTATATCGACTGTATGGGTTATGTTGTACGTTATATGGTACTCTGATAAGTATTTCTGAATTTACGTTTGGTATCAAGAGTCTCAGTTGACTCTTGTGCAAAGTACAGGAAATCGGCGGTAAATGCTTTCGTGGTTTCCTTATCTGTTTTTATTTTAAACTTTGCTTCGGCTACTACACAATTGTCCCGGATCCAAAATTTAGCACTGATTTCAACGTATTTATTCTACACGTGGACATTGCCACTGATAAGATTATGGGATAGGGAAGGTCAAATGAGTTAAGACAATTTTGAATCTCAAATTGTTAGTTATATCCAAAAATGGCGATTTTAGGTTCAAAATGGTGTTGATGTGTAAAGTCCATCGACATATAGTACTGGACTGCTCACTTTAGCCGCAGAAAGTGTAATAGGGAATAGAAAGAGAGAGCGCATCGTGAAAACCGTTCTGTCCTTTTCTATCATTTTTCTATTGGTCGAAAGTTTTCCCAATGGAAGGAGTTCAGGACTGTAATGTGCAAAACAAGAATCATGCGAAAGATTACTCCGCGCATCTACAATGTACGTTGTTACAGTCGAATCATGGAGACAAAAGTGTTTATCAAAATTCAATATTACTAAAAAAAATGGTTTTTCGCTGTCTTAACTGTGGGTTATCGCGAGACCTATATTTTGAGCCCAATACGATAAGCTTTCATAAGTAAGTAAAATAGAAATATTACCCTTAATTTTATGGTTAACATAAGATCAAATCAATTCTTAAACTTGTAAAATATATAAATGAAGTTCATTATGAAGCATACATTTTACTGCGCGGGGTTCCCTTATTCCTGATTCCGCTTCTGCCCAAGAGAAGGACAGAACGGTATTCACGATTCGCCTTCTCTTTCTATTCCCTGTTACACTTTCTGCGTTTAGAGTGAGCAGTCCAGTACTATATATGGGTGGTAAAGTCCTTTGAGAGTGGCTCTTTTTACTACTAACTCCTTGACTTCAAACACCGAACCCGCCCACACCTGCCAGCAATTTTTTACTGTCACGAACGTTGGACCTTGAAGATCAAGTTGCGATTAGAAAAAAAGGATGGGTCGATTGTTCGGTATACTGATTCAGCACATTCATCAAGTCTATCCAGTTTAATGATTTTAAATTGTGACACAATTCATATTTTCGCGCCTAATATTAATTCCGCCACCTGAGCGCCCTCTGACTCCAAGTTTGTTGTGCCGCCTGATCTGACAGCTCGGTTAAAGAAATTCGTCCCATTTGCCTATCGACCGTGGAGCACGTAGGCAGGTTGTTGGAAACAGAAAGTCTGACCCAACAATTGGACACTGGTGAGTATTTAATAAACTTTTAAAAAGCTTCTAGTAGTAAATCCATATTATTTGTATTTCAAGAACACGGGTTACGTGCCAAGCCCATGAGGCTTTCATTCAGCGTGTCAACACCCGAGGAAATTAAGAATAGTTTTCCTAAAGATGAACAACAAATCTTTAATTAAAATCAATCAAGCGACGCATGACCACACGATTGTGTGAATCGCGTCAATGGAAAATTACTTCTTTAGGCATAAGTCTGTACTTACTTAAATCGTGTATTCTTAGTGTGATTTTAATTCGTCCATCTATAAATCACAGTCGGGCCACATCAGTTCCACTTGAAAGGGTCTTATTTACGTTTTGGTTCGTAATTATAAGGCACCTGGAAGTGGTAACTGATGTCGCGGCCCGACTATAAAATGTTCGCAATAAGACAGCAGTCAATTCAAACTGTAAATACCTCTGGGACGTCAATTTAGGTTTTGGTTTATTTTTAATGATTTGGTAGTATCATTTGTAAGACATTCTTATATGTGAAGACTGCAGTTCTAACCAAGAATATTGAAAGCAAATTGTATATATTCTGATTTTGGTATCTTGGATAAGTTTCAGAAGTTCTTGGTGTATTTGGTATATAATGATTTATACACGGTTTAGTAGTTTAAGTTATTAATGACGTAATGACCCAACTGCTGAACTCTGAACTCTACCTTCAATTCTATGACTTGAACTTCAACCATACAACGACTTTTCTCTCAATCCCCTTAACCGACAATACAACAGCACCCTCGACTGGGTCTTCCGATATTCTTTTCAACTGTATCGATTGACAAATTTATTTTCGATTATCAATATTACCAATAGCACTATGCAATTTCAATTTTTTGGAATTGTAGTCGAGAAGTTTTTATCTTATTGTTTTATTTATAATATAAATAATGTTATTACATATATTAGATGGTATTATTGTATTATATAATTGTACATTTGAAATTGTTCGCTTGATTTTAGGTTATTATATAGTATAATATTATTTAATTATAAATATACATAAATGGCTATGGGACACGACGCTATCATAAAATCGATACTGTTTGCCATGGGCTGCAAATTTTTTTTTAAATCTACAATTTATTCTTGATCTCCTTGGAATTCGTATATCCAATTGTATCGTTGATCGTAATGGCATTTACAAAAATTTCGTCGAAGCATCAAGATCCAACGTGCGATTGTAGACTCCCGTAATTAAATATTGATTGCCAATCCTCATCGAATTATTCAACGTCATTTATCTTCTTGTAAGATTGGTCAATATTGTTTTTATATTTATACGAAATTTATTTACGCAATTATACGTCTTCCACGGATGAGGCCAAATCAGTCTTTGCCATATACTTGTGGAATCTGCCAACAATGATTGGAGAAATATCTGGCAACAGTGCTGTTGATACAAAAATTCCGTAATAACAAAAATATATAACTGCGCATTGGCTCAAAATTATTCTGTACCGATAAATTTTATAGTTTTTCACAATTGTCGTTATTCGCGTATATTCCGTACATAGGGACCATGTCCTTTTAATTATTCAAAGTATTCAGACGCCTCGTGGAATCGTTTGTATCGCGTGAAATCGTCGCACAGAGTAATTCAGGTCGCAAATCACAGCCTTTTTCAGGATTTACATTGACACTTGCAATTAATTCTTAACCACGTCCCATGAAGCCAATTTTAGATTATTTTTCCATTGGTAGGTGGTGACGGTTCATCCCGTCGGACTATTACTATTTTTACATTAATACTATGATATAATAATTTATTGTATTCATTTTTCTCTTATTAATCATAAAATTAGGTTTTAATTATATTGGTAAACGTAAGCAGATTAAAAAATACGGTGATAATAGATAAAAACATAACAAGTTTATAGTTTTTCACAACTATCGACAGCTTCGTTATTCGCGTATATCCCGAACATGAGACCATGTCCTTTTAATTAATCAACTGTTCGTATCGCGTGAAATCGTCGCGCAGAGGAATTCAGGTCGCAAATCAGCCTTTTTCGGCATTTACATTGACACTTGTAATTAATTCATTCCCACGTCCCGTGAAGCCAATTTTAGATTATTTTTCCATTAGTAGGTGGTGACGGTTTATCCCGTCGGACGATTACTATTTTTTACATTAATACTATAATATAATAATTTTTTGTTATTAATCATAAAATCAATTTTTAATTATATTGGTAAATGTAAGTAGATTAAAAAGTGCGGTGAAAATAGATAAAAACATATTTGTAAGGAACTTTGTACAATTTTGTACAACCCTTATAGGGATGTCATTGTAAAATCGAATAAACAATTTGTGACTCCGACTCTTTTTCTTTATACGAACTCTCACGATCTGCGGACTCGTTACGAGTAGACGAAGCTAACGAAATTAATGATAAGTAATCATTTTTCAATTATTGTCCACTCAATGAAAGCGTTCCTGCAACTTTCGGCTTGACTCAATTTTTTATATGGAGTATCGCAAAGCAGATCACGATAGTCCCTCGTGACGTAAATACGCCCACGTTAAAAATAAAATTCACTTAGCGGTCTTAATAAAAAAAAATATTTTTAACCACGCAAATACACTCACGATAATTGAAATTACTGTTTTTGTATTCTTGAACCCAACGACAGTCATTTTCATCACACTAAAAATCCAAACACGTAACGGTGCATCGTGAATCATGGTTGGCAAGATGGCAAAGAGTGGTATGTAAAAAAACTGAATTTTTTAAATCGTTAGATTTATTTTGAATTTTTCAATCTATAAAGTCTTACCTGCAGGTAACGTATTGCTTATGACAGGCTTCGATAAGGGTCCGTTTATCGTAGGGTAATTTTTGGCACGTGATTGATGGTCAAATTTAAGAGTCATTGTTGTCCGTTGCTAATTCGATTATCTAATTTGTATCGTTGTCTACAAATATATAGATAAAATTTTAATTAGTCCCCTTGTATGTGTCTCCCTATGTCAAAAAGTAGCTGTCCTAAAGCATTTTTGAAACATGGCCACGAACCGTAAGCCATCTTCTTGACGTTGTCTGTATCCGGTAAAGATTTTCAGTCTAACTGGATCTGAAAATCCAACTGAAATCTCTAGGCAGCTGATTTGACGTTTAACTCAGGAACATTTTTATTCGTTTCTTCCCGTATCGAAAAGTGCGTGACGTTTTTCATCGTAAATTTGAATTTCTCTATTGCTTCGAGACAATTTTAAAATGAAGGTTCTCCGATCCATTGGACTCAGGATATTTAGTTTCTAAAAATAAATAAATTGACCGTGATTAATATTCAGTAACTATTTATACCATGAAAATTGTGGAAAACCCGAATGTACCAGTGTCCGCACAGCCATTCTTCGTTACGCTCTAATGCTCAAACATCAGAATACCCAGTGTCCGCGTAACACGTCCTGATATTCGAATGCATTAAATTTGCATGAAGCTCTTAAAATTTATTTCAACTTTCATCAAAATATATATACTTTATCTTAATATTAGTGACAATCAGACGAGAAGATATTTAGTCAAGCGACATTTTTTCTTTACATCAATTAAGTATTGCCAAGTCGAATTAAGTACTGTACTACATTCGCAATATTAATAAATTATGGAATACTTAAGAAATTCAAATATTTGCGGTGGTGAACGGCTACTAGTTAACTTATTTTAATCTTAATATTGAATGGACTCATACTTAATCTGTTCAGGTTGAAAGTTCACTGCTTCACGTATTCACATCACGTATTTATTGTTTTTTGTCATTTTTGATACAATTATAAAAAATTGAATTTCACATGTTTCACGTGTTTATCTCAAGGGAGGTTCTCACTGCGGCTGATAATATGTTAAATCAAACTTGTTCAAGGAATAAGGACTGTATTATACAGGGTTATTCAGTAGAAACGCACCACCTGAAGTTAGCCCGTCCATTTGATTTCTATGGCAGAACCACGTACAGGTAGTGCGTTTTTACTGAATAACTGTATATATTGAAATGTCGGTCCGACTATTTAAGCTGTCGGAGAATCGCTGGTGAGAAGATAAAGACTTCCTCGTTATGGTTTGGAGATAAGAGTTTTAACGTCCTGCCAATTATTGGCAGGAAACCAAGATGATAAATATTTTAAGATTATACCTTCTTGCTGGAAGCACTCTTGACATTTAAGTAAGATTTTTTCCTTGAAATTATTAAAGTCGTCAATAAATGGGTGCAGGAGCTTTTTTTTTACAGCGAAAAACGTTTAATTTCAAGATTCGAAGAAAAGGAATTGTATCTATGTTTGCTAGAAATTACAATTTGTTTTTTCACCACTGCCGAACTCCCAAGAGTCGAAGGGTTCGTAATTTTTTTTAACTAAACGGAGGTTATTTCATTCATGTTTTCGTATCAAATAAACAAGCTCCCATCTTGAATAAAAATTGTGACTTTTTTTACTCCGTTTTTTACTCGAACGTTAGTACTTGAGGTTATGTGTTGAAAAATATGCTTTTCTGAAAATTTTAAAATGAAACATTTTTTTGAAAAAATACCTCGAACCTCATCATTGTATTTCTTCGCATCCAACCCGGTGGAATTTACCAATGAGTTTTTCACCCAACACTGTTTGTATTCGATGTCCAAACTTTGTAAGTCGCACGTAGTCTTAGCTAATTATTTAAAAGAAAAAGAATACTGACAGTTACTCCAGTAATAGAGATAAGGCGAATATCTATATAATATTGTATATTGATATTATCTTACATAAGAATGTAGCATATATGAATTTTGTCATAAGGTTCTAAATAATTATAGAAATTATATTGTATGAGCGTAAGACTTAACTATATATATATATATATATATATATATATATATATATATATATATATATGATTTAGCCTTTTACTTTGAAAAACATTGTCGAATCGTCGTTCAGCCTGCGGGGGCTTCTGTCAGCCTTCCTCAAATATGCCTAGCAGTCCTTATCAAAGGAATGGAACATGCTATGTGCCAACTTGGACTTTCTTCAATTTCGATTCAACAAAAATCACTCTGGGTCAAGGACTTTCTGTTATATTGTTCAACGTGTGCACCTCGCGTGGCTCAGACTCATATACTTTCCTATAGTAGTATATATGTATATTGGACAGTGGCACTTTATCAGAAGAATCTCTCAGGTAGTCAGAATAAACACAGGTGGAGCTACCTGATGGCTGTCGACTCTTTTCTAAAGGGAGTCGACGCTGTGGAACCGATAACCTTTTCTCTCTCTCTCCAGTGTATATGCCTATTATAAAGCATAGTGCTAGGGTTGTGTAAGAGCGGGACAGTGTTAATCCTTTGGAGTGTCAAACGCGTGGGAATCACCTCCGTTCAAGCCTCTCACACGCGACTGACACACGTTATATCGGGGCCTCTTCGATTGCTGGGGGGCCCAGTAAGTCCCCGGACTAGGTGACGTGGTAGGATTTTTTTTTCTTTTATGAAATTAATTAGGGTTACCTGATATATTAATACTGAAAAAGTTAAATGTTTCGTATCGTTATACTAGGGTCTTTTTCATATATTGATTAATACATAATGATATACATTTTTTTTTATGTTGATAGCTAAACCGAGAATTTTATTATTTATGGCAAATTTACATTAATATAATTGTACCTTCGTGGTTGTGATTTGATTTTCACTCTGTAGAGTCAGATATTGATTTCTTATTTACGTCAGAGCTTTGTCTTTCGGTGGAAGGACTTTTGAATATTTAATTTTTTTCAGGAAACATAATCTTAAAATATTCAGACGGTGAATGACGCGAATTTTGTAAGGTCTTTCAATTTATCTTAGGTCTTTAGTTATATATTGTGCGTTATGCGATCGTTGAAACTGTAAATGCTACAAATTTTCTGCATCTTCAGTTTAATAATTCTTATTGATTTTAAAATATTTTTTATAATAAAATATCTATGACGACTATGTTCACTTTGGAGTGCTGTAATTATTTTAATTAATTTCTCAAATTACTTACCAATTAGATATAATTCAGGAGTAATTATGGCTTTCTCGAAAATGTACAGGAAACTCTATCCAATGAAACGTCCTTAACCAAATCGATGCCAAAAATGGATATACGTATTTCCAGAAAGTCAAACTACTATTTTGATGTAGATTCACGTCATAGGAGTATACAAAAATATGGTGTTTATCCTACATTTATTAATCCATAACCCACCGTCTTTGTAAGAATATTCTGACGGAGAGTGCCACTTGATAAATTACTTTGTGAAAAATATCAATAAAGGTATATCATAGAAATGGTATACATACTATGCGGTATTAAAATACAAGTGAAAGCATAGTGATAATGGAAAAGTGAAGGAACATTTTATTAAACATAAATATCATAGAAAAATATTACAATTATATACATTCGAATATATCGTTAACCTACGACTATACAAATAATGCCGCTTGGCGTAGAACTATTAATTAATCATTTAATATCGGAGTGTGGAGCAACTCCGGGTTATACGGTATACTCATGACATTGCCCGGCAATAAAATCGGAGTAGCTTTTACACGAAATTCGTACGGAAGAAACTCATAACAGAAGTCATAGAAATCATTGCGAGTTTTTATGATTCCCAAACGAGCCATGCTCCTCATCAAGGCGTCAATTTCGTTGATATAATTTTGGGACTTCTTGCGTCTTATGGTCAAGGATACAACGTCGGCAAGCTCGATCATAAACTTTTCCGAACGCAATCTTGTATTTAATTTGTATTTTGGTTCAAGGCGTTTCCACAAGAATTGGTAAAGACGATTTGTTGCCCATGGTTTTGGTCTTGGAAGTTTTACCCTTTTGTACACTCTGCCGTTTACTATGTAAGCTTTGTCTACTTGCTTAGGTTTCTTAAAAGGCTCCTTATTTTTTAATTCAAATGGTCTTTCGTTCTGTATCGTAGGCTTGTTGGTTCGATCCGCTGGAATCTTCGTTAGGTATTTGTCTATCTTCTCCAATTCACGTTTCTTTATATTGTCCAATGTCTTCTTTATTTCCGCCATCTTATCTTTGTCCTGTAGAATTTGGGTACTTGCTTGATCAGCAGTTTCATTTAATATGGTCTGTTTTTTGGTTATTCGAGATATCTTGAAATGCGATGTTATATTTGAAACTATTTTTGGCCTTTTAACGACGTTGCTTATAGTCTTTGAAACAGATTGACCGGCTGTAATGTTATTATCTATTATTTTGTTGTTTTGTGTATTCTCGTTTATCTCAGACTCGTGTTGGAGTATGCTATCGATTTTATGAATTTTATTTGTTTGTAAAGTATTACTTATTTCTGGTTGATCTACGGTAGATGATTCAATTTGGAACATACCATTTACAAAATTCTTATTGCTTATACGTTTCATAGTGGAAGGTCTTGATGGGACAATCTTTTCATTGTAGGGTGTTGATTGTGATATAGGTCCCATTCCTAAATTACTTATTGAGGGAGTATCTGAACAGAAATCAACATCACTTCTTTCAGTTACAATTGATGCGGTCGAATTATTATCTCTTGGTATTTCGGTACTAGTTTCGTCGGATATCATATTGGTGCTTGTATCTTTAATACTTTTGCTGGCAAGAATATTGTCAAATGCGTCGGCTGCTAGACTTTTATGTAATTTCTTGAGGAAACTTGGTTTGGATTTTGGTAAGTCATTTTCATCTGATTTTGTCTCATCGTTCTTTGAATTATCTTTATTGCGAGTTATTGATTTCTTTGGGTATGAAATTTGGGATGAATTGATTGGACTTTCTGAATTTCTGTCAAGAGATTCTTCGGAGATTTGTGAATTATTTTGATTATTATCAAACGAATTGTGCATATCCTTACTTGCCGTAGCAAGATTTTCAAGACTCTCCGATTCAGTACTATTTTGATTTTGAGATATCGATTTTTTAGATGATAACAAAGATTGAACATTTTTTTTGCGCTTGTCATTCTCCACATTTTCTATAGTCTCCTCTGTTTTCTCAAGAGACTCATTGCGAAGGTTAAGGGATGACTTGTGCAAACGTTTTATTGATTGTGGAGAATCCTGTATATTAGACTTGGATTGACTGCGAGTCATTCTAAATCTTTCGACATTTTGTGATTGATTCATATTTAATCGATGAGATTCGTTTATTTGATTTAAAGATGCTGTTGAACGAATTTCTCTGCCAACAGTTAGAACTTTTCTCTTTGCAATCGATGGATTTTCAGTTTCACTCGATGAGTCATCTACATCTGAACCTGCTGAAAAATCTATTTTTTCTATGTGACTAGTGTACATTGATGAATGTGACGAACGTGTTTGCCTTTTTGGTGTTGTAGTTTTCGTTCTATTTATCTGACGAGCTGATCTATTCATGTCTTTGGATTTTGAATGATCTTGAGACTCATCAACGGTTTCTTTGTTCAATACTTTCTTGGACATATCTTCATGTTCAGATTTTTCTTCTTGATATGGAAGATTATTCGACGCTCGATGTTCTGCTACTAAGTTATCTAATACTGGCAAAGGAGTTAATATTACCATAGGAATTAGTGTCTTGCAATGATTTAATAATTCCGAAGCGTTTAGTTGACTTTTTAATTGAGAAGGCGTTTGAGGTTTATTTGTTTTTGAGTTAAATGAATTGTTCTCGGAATTATTAATTTTTGAGTGGAAAGTCTTAGTCATTTGTGTTGGACTCATTGATAAATTATTTGCATTAGATGCAGGATCATTCTCAGGAGTAACATTTAAACCGATTGATTCTTCCATAGTGTCATCTTCTATTGCCTTCTGCACCATAGAACCCGGCAGACTTGATCGTTTCTTTTTAAATATATTTAATCTTGACTTCTTTACAGATCTCTCAATGGAATCTTTACTTTCATTAGCATTTTCGAGACTTCTTTTTGAAGTTATATTTTTATCCTCCGATAATAGGTCATCAAAAACATTTCCTGTTATTTCTTTATGTTTTGTGTTTCTAAGTATTCTTTTTGATTTTATAACATGATTGTCATTTTGGTCACTCTCTCTTGAACTATCATTATTCCGATTATTACTTCGATTTAAAGAACTATCTTCCACTGTTTTACGAGCATCATTAACAGCACTATGTCCAGAAAGATGCTTATGATTACGTAAAACCTTTTTGTATTTATTTAATGTATCATCGTTATATGACAGGTGAGAATTGTCAGTGGCTATTTCCTTTCTGCTTCTGGTATCTGATGATTCAAAGATATCAGTTATTGATGTTTCATTTAGAACTTTCAAAAAATCGTTCGTGCCATGACTCTGCCTTCTCTTGGAAGCCAATAAAGCATGCTTCTTCTTATAAATGCTATCATCTTTGTTGGACACATCGGATGGTTCACTAACCTCCTTATCTACAACAAAACCCTTTTTCTATAGAAAAACATAAATAACAAATGGCCAATGTGTATTATATATTACCTTGCATAGAGGATTCATTTTTATTCTTAGAAACACTGTTGGGATCTTTAGATGTAACAACTTCAGTCTCACTTATGTGCTTCCACCATTCTTTTGAATGTTCAAATGACTCAATTCTTGATTCTGGATCAAGTGAACTGCTGGCACGATTTGCTATGCTTACTCGCATGGATCTTCGTGCCATAATGGAATCACCATCCAAGTTCCTCCACCACAGTGGATTATCTAGATTATGAAAAGCAGAATATTAAATATATCATTAACAAACACAAGGATTAAGAATTAATTTTCTTAAAATAATAGAATATTCAACAGGAAACTGTATTGCTTACCATCATCAATTACATTTGAATCAGGATTTATGATACCAGAAAAATTACTGGATCTACCATGTCGCGAAAGTCGCTTATTCACGCTTTGCCTTTTTGACATCTTCACTAAAAACTAAGTACACTTTTATAATACAATTATTACTTTTCTTATGATTCTATTGACGTAAGGTAAGGGTTACAACGTCAAAAATCCGCCATAATCAGAATTTGAACGTTACTGCGCAGCGGTTCCACCTCCTAGAGAAAAGGTTCCATAAAGTACAAATATTAGACGGCAGATGACTATGGATGCATATTCTAATACAAAATCAGTTGACAGAGTGCTCTAAACCAGATTGCAATTCTACTCCAATTCACTTGTGGTTTAACGTTTGTTAAAGACAGAATATACAGTGGAATTAAAAACATTATTTTTTATATTAGAATACTTGTAGGTTTAAATATAAATGCTGATTCATTAAAATGTAATACACATTCATCATTAATTATTTAAGGATAAAATTAAGTATTTCTTAAATATTTGCTACTTTATAAACATTTTTAGCAAAAGATTGTTATAGTCCCTTTCAATATGATATATTTATCAATCTGTGATATAGTAGTTATTTGTACATATTGTATTAAAATATAAGCTTTAATGATCTTTAGTATTTCAGATTATATGATTAAGTTATTAACAAATTTTACATTGAGTCTGAGTGTTATTATTCTTACAGCTATAATGTCAGCGGTAGTACCACATGTCGAGAAAGATTTAGATTTAAGTAATGCTGGTCGTGGTGTATGGCTGGTTAAAGTACCAAAGTATATAGCCAATAAATGGGAGAAAGCTCCTGGCAATATAGAAGTTGGCAAATTAAAAATAACCAAGTGAGTAAACTTGTTTTTACTCGTAGGATATATATAGAGATAACTTAAATAAATTATTCTAGAAATCCTGGACAAAAGGCAGAGGTATCTCTGAAATTATCAGAGGCTGTTTTAGCATTAAAAGAACCTGGAGAAGAAGATATTCCTAAACAACACAGACTCGATGTAACGACAGTAACACGACAAATGCTAGGTGTTTTCTCCCACGTCACACGTTAGTTAGAATTGATATATTTCAAATATTTTCTTTAACCATTACACTCGTTTAGAACAATCGTGGTGCAAGTGTAAAATTAATTGAGACTAAAAGCATTTTTGATTTTTAAAGCTTCCAGTAGCTCAGATGCCATTGTTCCAGAAACAGAAAAGTTGTTTATGGAAGGTAGAATTGTACAGAAATTAGAATGTCGACCTTACGGTGCGTACTTTATTCCTCAACGATAATAGCAGTTTATATTGAGAATAATTTATGAACATTCTATTTACAGCCGATAATTGTTACATGAAATTGAAGTTGGAAAGTATTAAAAGGGCATCAGTACCTCAAAGACAAGTTCAACAGTTAGATAGAGTAGTTCAAAATTTCAAACCAGTCTCAGATCACAAACATAATGTAAGTTTGATTTACTGCTTCAAAGTCCCAGCATTCTGATTATGCTAGTTTACGTAGAGTGCTTGAATATTTGTTTTCTTTATTCAATTCAGATCGAATATGCTGAAAAGAAGAAAGCCGAAGGCAAGAAAATGCGTGATGATAAGGATTCTGTACTAGACATGTTATTTGCTGCATTTGAAAAGCATCAATATTATAACATCAGGGATCTTGTAAAAATTACCAGGCAGCCTATAGTAAGTTATTCCAAACAATTTATCTATTTGACATTGTATGATCACTTTTGTCTATTACCTTCTTTTACCTATACATGTACTTCCTTCCAGGTATATCTGAAAGAAATTCTAAACGAGGTATGCAATTATAATTTAAAAAATCCACACAGAAACATGTGGGAATTGAAGCCTGAATATCGACACTATAAAGACGAAGAGAAACCTGCCGAAACAACAACTACTAAAACCGATGATTCTGACGATGACTAATCTTTGTACTCTTTAATATCTTTAATATTTTGTATGCAATACATATTTCATCAAGATGAACAAAAGGATTTGACAAGATTTTGACATCCACGATACTTTTCGCACTCAACCAACGCTATCAACTTTATTTACAATTAGATATCTGATTATAAAATACGAAGGAAAGAATAAGACCAATTTAAACGAAAACTTCTTACATTATGATGTACAAAGTGTAAAAAAAATCTATAATCTAAGAAGAATTCTAACTCTATTATCAACTGTAGAAAAATCTTTTTCAATGATACGATGCATGCATCTACATATAATAAAATGATTAAGAGAAGAAAGTCAATGACATTGATATGTAATTTTAGTTTTATTGTTTGATATACTCAGACCGTGCAACACGCCGATTGCGCGGCGTATCGCGGTATAGAAACAATTGCTATTAGGGTATGGTATGGGAGTTCACAAAAATACTTGAAGACGTTCGTGTCTGCTAAAACTAGATCATTTAAGCATATATCTACATATGAAGGTTTTACAAAGGTCTTTAAACTCGCATCTATTTCACTGTCAGCTAATACAGAGGGCTATTACTTATTGGTACTGGAATATAATCCAATGGATACATTGTCATTGATTCATGATTATCCACAAGTGCCTCAAATATTAAAACTAAATGATTCTTGATACAATATAATAAGCCTTTTCTCAGTCGATCATAAAATTCTAAACGTGCTTTACAGTCATTTCCAAATTTCATAGCAAATTTTACAATACAATAGTATATCTCTTCCTATCACTAACCTGATAATATACCAATTGCTATGAGACACGTCTTGATGCACAATAATAAAAGAGCACAAAACGTATTTACTGCATTCTAGAATTTTGGTCCAAGACTTATGAATAATTTCAAAGGTGCAGACAATATTGAATATCATCAGGCAGTGTCAGGATTCGATGACTCTTGGCAGACTGTAATTGGTTGAATGAGACATATAATTTTTCATTATCTCAATACGCTAGTCGTCACTTTCGCAATTATAAAAAATTGTATGACACACGACACTGGTACAAAAAAATATTCTTACAGAATATTTACTACTTTGCTAACAGACTGCGAATAATCTTCTTTGGTTTGATTATAATCTGCCACAGCGATGAAGACTGTCAAAAAATTAATAATAGAACACTGGTAATACGATATACAATTATTATGAGAGCTATATGTGACATATGTATTGTGGATAATTAAAAACAGAAATAGAGAGAAAAAAGAAGAAATCTTCATCTTTCTTCATTAGGCTATGTTATCTGCCCACAGTAACAAATACAAGATTCTCTATTCTAATACATTCTGGTTATTCGGTTACTGACAGTATTCATGAGGATAAGATTCATTAACTCAGGAGTACGCGTGTGAGGTGTCCG
This sequence comes from Trachelus iudaicus, assembly GCA_030142595.1. Classification (NCBI taxonomy): domain Eukaryota; kingdom Metazoa; phylum Arthropoda; class Insecta; order Hymenoptera; family Cephidae; genus Trachelus; species Trachelus iudaicus. Next base: position 51,385 of record JARQTH010000323.1, read on the forward strand.
AGACACCCAAAATCAATTCTCTTCAAGTAGAGAACAAAATTGCGCGACTATTCCCAAGTTAACGAATGCTAACTGTTATTTAATTATGATTTGTCTCAATCGATATAATGCATAGATATTAATATATGTAGTATAGTTGAATTAATTCATGATAATAAAGGAAAATCAATGTCAATTAAATAATTACGTTGGAACGTCGATGCAGGATGTAATGTCTATTGTCAATCGTTGTACAGTTCGTAGTGTCCTTTTCTCCTAAAGATTATTCTTTGCGAAACCTTGAAAATCCTTTCCAATAAACTTTTAACAATATCAAATACTTAACGTAATGTTTATAAAAATGTCTCGCTCAAAAATCAAATCGATTTTTTAATATATATATATATATATAATATATATATACATATACAGTTACTCCCATACTACTAAAACTGATTAAAACTCCGTAGCTACATTGATTATCTTCGTTGCCTTCCTAAACGAAAAACGCATTTAAATAATTTAAATAACATTACTGTATATAACACTAGCCATTGACTGCCGAAATTTCATGAAAACAATAATTCCCATTACTGTCCATTTTGTAATGCAATGTGCATTTTCCGACCTATTTAAAGCATCACTGAATGTATTTGAAAAACTTGCAATATTCAAGTATAAAAACGAACATAAAAATTACGTATGAATGAGTAAAGGAATACTGCTAAGTGTATCAGTAAATAAGCGTTGAATATCTAATCAAATAATATTGTTTATTTCTTTTTTAAACGACAGTTTTAAAGGCAGTCTATGCATGTATACCTGCTACTCGTCACTTCGAAGAGAGCGCCACGAAATCTATTAATTCGTTATAAAAATAAAATTTTCAAATAGACCAAATTTACGGTTAAATTAGTGGATATACCGTCTAGGACGACACAGTCATTTTCATCTTAGGCATTTGATTTCTATCAATCGAATAATCGAGTCATCCATTGTTCGTTATTAATTTTTCGACTCCTACCTAACCCCAGATGTTACTTAGACTTTACCAAAAATTAAAGTGACACACAATGGTCAATTTTACCATGAATTTTGTACCAACGAAGTCTTCCTTTTGATTGAATTTTATTCACTTACGAATTACGAACGACGAATGCACGTAGTTTTATCTATGTTGAATGAGATCGCTCTCCGTCACGTTTGAAATGTTATAAAAATTGTACGGTAGATTCGGCTGTAAGAAATTTTGTAACGCAGCCGGCACTGTATTGAAATACGTTGTGTTTCTTTCGCGAAATACCGTCTCTTGTACAGTGACTGGAACTTCAGCCTGAAAGCTTTGGATGGCTGTGGTGGGTATTGCCTGAACAACGATGGGTTGAGATACTGAGGTATGAGGCACGGCCTGTATAACCTATAATAAATATATTTATTAATCCCTTTCATGTAAGTAAAGGAAATAATTATTAAATTCACTCACTTCGTCTTACTTACTTGAACTGTTGTAGGCCCATTGTGCTGCGGCATGGCAAGTGGATCATCCGGTGTGGTAGGTTGTGGCTGAGGTTGTGGTGGCTGCTGTTGATGCTGTTGTTGATGTTGTATTTGCGGCTGTGGTTGTTGCAGATGTTTGGTATGTGACGTATTAATTCCATGCCTACGTTTCATATGTTTATTGTAATTTGGCCAATTGGTAAAGTGATGCTGACATTCTAAACAGCTGTATGGCCTCTCGCCAGTGTGCTGACGTCTGTGAGTCTAAAATAATGATATCAATGATTACTTTAATTTTATAGAGAAAAAGAAATTTGTTCTTGGTTATTGGCCTGTCCTGAATTATACGTTATAACATTGCCATTAAAAAAAATTATTCAATACTCGGTAAACTGTTACATCAATCTAGGACATCTTCATGTGCTATTAATAGTATGTCTATTGTTCTTTACTCACAGTCAATATTCCTTTGAAACGAAAGCACTTGCCACAGAATTCGCACGTGAATGGCATTGCACCTGTATGTATCCTATGGTGTTCACGTAATGTTCCTTTCTCCCTAAATGTTCTCCCACATACAGCACACTGATGAGGTTTGGCGCCTGTGTGAACTGTTTCATGTTTCTTCAATTGAAGTGGTGTTTTAAATCTATAATATATATCATTTATTTCGCACTGTTAACGATTCTTTATCCGACAATACACTCATAGCATGTATTAATGACTTACGCTTTGGGACATTGAGAACAGGTGTACGGCTTATCAGCAGAATGTGTTAAGAAATGTGCCTCCAAGTTTCCTTTCTGTATAAAACTCTTACCGCACTGATCACACGTGAAATTTCTTACGCCAGAATGAATACGCTTGTGCGTTACCAGATTTGGCTTGGTGGAAAATCTGAAACAAATGTTTCTGTAGAAATATCGATATGTATAAACGAGAAACTCAACATCATTTATAGGAAGATAACATAGTGATACTAAGTATTTGTATAATAAAGTAAAAATAATTGTTTGTGTGTATGTAGGCTATCTTTCGAAATGGAGCAAAACTCAAACAGTCACTGGCCTTAATTCAAATTACCAAAGGGGATATAAATAGTAGCTCATTAGTGATACGAATAATTTTAAAATTAAGTATAATGGGATGTAGTAAAGTTATAAGTATTATGGTTTTGTAAATAGAATATTTTAATAGGCTAGTATTTTCTCTCCTTACCTTTTATCGCATTGGTCACATGGAAACCGATTTTTCATAGTATCTGGTAAATGGCATCGACTATGAATATATAAAGCACTCTGCTGCCTAAACGCTTTTCCACACGTTTGACAAACATGAGGACGTTCTTCACTGTGTATTGCTTTGTGAGAATCCAATACTTTTTTGTGAACAAACGATTTTCCACAATCGTCACAGCTAAGTTGAAAGAGAAACAGTTTATATGAGGCACATTAGACTGTGCCGCTTGCAGTTAAATACAAATGTTTTCTAGCACAATGATAATAACTTATTACTTACTTAAATTTTGACTTGTTTTTATGTCTCTTTACGTGGGTAAGGAATCCATAATATTTGTCGTAAACCTTACAGCATTGCACGCACATATATTTTGCTTTTTGATTGTGCACAGTTGCGTGGTGATCCTGTAATGTATCTCGGCTTGGTAATTTTTCATTGCAGTCGGTACATAGCCAAGGATATCTTTCTAATCCTTCTCCTCTCTTACGTCCTGGTTTTGAAGGCTCAGCTTCACGAGCTTCAATCATTTCCATATCAGACTCTGTCCCTGTATTTATAATATAATATTGTCCATCTTATATATTTAATGTCCATCAAGAGTATATTAGGCAAAGTGAAATACAATTTTCCCCACCTGTCATATAATTTTCAGGATAATGTTTTAAAGAGACTTTTGCATTCATGTCATTATGCTCTTCTTCAAAGTCTGAAGCTATTCCTAATTCCAAGTCTTCCATTTTTTGTGCTTGGGATCTCCTTTTTAAACGCTTTCTTGTTTGCTTGGGAGAATTCTTCTTCACAGGCGTTCTACACTTTCTTTGCTTTGCAGACTCTTGCATTTCCTCAACTTCATATTTAGATGGGTCACTGTCATTATCATCATCATCATTGAAATAGCTGTCATTGATTTCATTCACAGAATCGTTAATGTAATTATCAGACAAGTGACACTCAACAATTCCTTCTGTGACTTCCTCTTCCTTTGGAAATTCTACTGCCTTCTCCACATAATCTACATTTGGCTCTAACGGTGGAGGTTCAGACTTTGGATCTATCAGTAGCTGTCGAAGGGAATTTTGAGCTTGATTAGTCTTTTCAAAGAATTCGCTGCACTGGTTTAAAAGAACACAGCAATCGATGCAGACTGACAGTGGAAGACCATCTGTTATTACCACCTATAGGAAAACAGTAAAACTGTATTACATTAAGAGATAAGTAAATACAAATACATTTAACTTCATAAATGTCTCGTAGACTTAAAACATACCACCAAAATCTAAGAAGCACAAAGGAATAGGATGAAAAGAAACTTGAAGATAACATAATTCATAAACTGAATATTTATTAAACTTTTAAAAATCAAAAGAACCACATAATAATCTAAATTACAAAAGTACTGCTCTCTTAAGACTAGACATCAAAACTAAAAGAAAGCTACAATGTAGACTGATATAAAAATAAAAAATACAAAAACAATCCTCTCAAAAATTATTAAACATCATTAACTAAGACAAATTATTCAGATTAAATGTAAAACTATTAAATTCTTATAAGAATAATATGCCTCCTTTAAAAGCACACTGTCAATAATAGCGTTTGAGGATGTTTCTACGTTGGTAAAGATGTCAAACCGAGTCATAACGATAAAAAGATAATTCAGCGGAAGCAAAGAATATTAAGATAAATAAAGATAATGCAAAAGAAAGAGCAGAAAAAGCCGACAAGCGAGATACATTCACAGACACAAATTACAGCAGCGTTTATCGACTGTACCTGAATCTGCAAGCACTTGGCAATCTTAGCCTCTATCGCAAGCTTTTGGCCCTCGGCGTCATAGATTCCAATGAAGTTCTCTTTGGTCTCGGCGCAGAGCCGGCACAGCTCCGGCTCGGACATTATTTTCCAAGGCTAACCGGCGACAATGAAACTCGGACACTGAGCATTCTCGGGGCACTACTAAATCGCGGATAATCCAGAGTTACGCGTCCAGAGGAATAGCTCGTAAACAAAAGATCGGCGAAGACGCTAACCGGAGGCCGGACATATTGCTCCAATGTGTTAAAGAAAAATATTTCTTTTCATAGCCTAAATATTCTCCATCACATGTAATCCATGCGTGTCCGTTTAACCACAATCAAATCGCATCTAGCTAAGAAAGGCTAGAACGATTATTTGTGTCACGACATAATTTTTCACGAGATATTTTACTTATTTTCACATTTTATATGCCAAAAAGTGGTCTGCTGTGTTTACGCATGCTCCGTTAATCAGCGCCATCTGCGGGCGATCAACATTACTATAGTTCCACACATTACACGCGCATCACGTTCGAAACAATTGACAGCCAATTGCTTAAAGGCAATCTCATGTATTAATTTCATTTTATTCGCTACTTTCTTTAATAAGTATTATTATATTATCGTTAGCTTATTATAAATTATCGACAATTCGTGATCGACAGTGATCAATGACGCTTGCTCAACCTCCTAAGAATATAAATATCTAGTACTCAATGCCCATTTCTCTCACGTTTGCATCGTTGAATAATATCTGTTTCATGGGAACTAATGCAGACTGTATGCAGTGAAACTTTTTAAGCGAAATAATATTTAACGAAACGCTCATCTTTTCAGGACAGTAGTCCAATCTTGTCTCGATGATTCACGTAGGCCCTGAAAGGTTTTGGTACGCATACGTCACGTAACGACAAACCATTTATTACTCTCTACAAGCCATGGATCAACAGACATTTAACAGATGTCCGTTACCATATCTTCTAGTTAATCCGATGCAAATAAATATTCTAAAATTGATAGTGTATGTATTTTTATTTTATCAAAGGGTACCGAATAATACTCCGTCAACTGTTTCTGGGTCACCTACATAGCACATCAGACATTATTGTCTCTAACGGTACCTGAAAATATTTTCTGACGATACATCGCGTTGGGAGACACACGTCACAATTAGCATAAATAATGGCAAAGATAAATTCTTTTCCTTTGTGGAAAAAAAAAATGTTTGGTATGCAATACATTACAAGAACCGTTTTAATTGTGCAACATTTAATCAGTAGTGTCTACCTTTATGACAAAATCGTATCTGAAAAAGCATGTATCTTTGTTCTTAATTTATATGCTATATTAATTAAGAAAATCATTTCCTTTTATGATATAGTATGAACAGCTACATTATAATTCAATTGTTTAATTCAAAGAAGAATCATTTCAAGAAGGTGAGGATAATCATGGTCGCCAAACAATCACAGTAGATAATCGAATACGTGGAAAGTTAGTAATATTATTTACCGCAATAATGTCTGTTATAAAGCGAGTATAAAAATTGTCTCCTTGGTACAGACAATCATTTTGCTCTCATCAGTCAATGGCGAATTGACACTGTAAGTCATTTCTATAATTCTTAAAATAGCTGTTAACATTAACGATTTTCATTGAATTCACGAAAATAATGTCCCACATAGGCACATTGGATACGCTAAATCTAGAATCGTGTCTTAAAAGACAGGCATGAACGGAAAGATTTACAAAGATATCGACTTTTTAAAATTCCGAGGGTGTGCTAGCGAAAGTTTCCGTTTTCTCGCAGGCGTTTGTCAAAGAGAAATAACCAAGGAAGTTGAACAAACATATTGAAATGAGAATGAGTCTTCAAAGGACCACGATAATTTCACTATAATAAATTTATCAAAGATTATTTTCGAAAATATCGATAAAATTATCAACGAAATACATAGTCAATGGAGCTTTTAATTCTGTCATTCAAAACTTCTAATTCAATCTTGATTACACGCTTTCGAATCATCTCGCATTACAAGTCAATAATCGCACAAAGCGAGATCACTTGGATACATAATAAATGATCTTACGCTATCATCTTCAGTGAATTGAAACGTTAATTATGTTTTAGCAACGAAAATACATATGTAGCAGGATCGACGGATGAAAAATGTTCTGGAAAGTTCTAATAACGATTTCAAATTCCTCATGTACAATCGCGTGTTACACGTAGCCTGTTAACACCGAGTGACAATTGAAAGTAGCACTGAAATTTTCCCCGGATATAATTTTCTTCAGAAAACAGCACCCTAGGCGAATTCTACAAATAACCGAGGGTAATAACAAGTACAATATATTTCAATAGTAATACTATTTTTTCTCCCTATCAAGTACCAGTATGGAATACCAGTGAATAAGCTTCACGTAATTTTCTACAAAATTGTTTTCTACTACCTATCAATTGGTACCTACAATTACGTACGGAGTTCGGCGTAACGTTCTACTCGGAAAGAAGTCACGAAAATAACGACAATACGTGTAAAGAGTCACGTTTGTTCATGAAAAGACGTGAAAGTTTTCCTGCCTTTATTATATTCAGTCAATTGGATTTTTCACAGCGTACAGCATTCGAGGTATGCGTTTATAACATTTGTACACGAAAATTTAGAGGAAGAAGTTCACGTGTCAGGGTCACCAGTGGGTGTATCACTTCAAGCTTTCTATCTGTCATGACCTGGGGCCAGCATATTATCAGGCACTATACGAAATCGAAGATTGGCAATCGCACCGAAAATACCTGGCCGCTCGTAAAAGTACTGGACCGATGAGTCTTCATTGTGTATATATAGGGGTGCCGCCGATGAAAGCACTACAGTTCGTTCGTGAACGTTCATAGGTGAGCATCGTTTTAAACTATTTGACTGAATATTTCTTTTTCTCTTTTCGCTAACATTTCTTTAGACGGTGAAGGTTTGATTATACCTGTGAGAGTGATTTCCATGTAATATAATATATCTACAAAAAGGATTGACAGTTTATCTCTTAGATTTTATTCAGAATTTCGATGATTTCATAGCAGATACTAAAACGTAACACGAATACTGTACGTATTTAGTGTAAATTGTGATTAAAAGTTATTTCCTTGTATAACTTGTGATTTAGAGTACAACTTATTAACTAATTACTGTCAATTCAGTGTAAAATTTGTTTTCTAGAAAACACATTTTTGTGTTATTTTGTATTCTGGAAACACTGATACTCCACTCCCTGTACCACCCTATAAAATATTGGGAACATAGGACCGGTTTTAAAGAAAGTTGACCATCGAAGGTTCCCTTGAAGAACTTGAGCTGCATCTAATTAAACCAGGTTATTAATGGGTCATCGACCTTATGGATGTACTGGATAGTTTGTTGCATAAGATTTGGATGCAGCTTCAACCCGGCCTCTGTATCAGAATACATGCAACAAAAATTTTAACGGGAACAATAAAATATTTACCTTTATAAGATTTGCATAATGTGTTCTCGACGATTGTATTGATACATTCGAGTAAGACGATAACAAATATCTTTTGTATTGCAGAGAGAAAATGTTGCGGCTCGTCGTTCTTGGTACTCTTGCTACGCTATGCGCGGCACAGTTTCAGCCGCAGCCCGCTGGTAGAATCCTGGAACCACCTGTACCGGCACTTTGCGCACAAAGTAAATGACGCTTTGAATTCTTTCTACTTGCGCAATTCATGCAAATCTTAGTCGGAACTTTTAACTAAGACCTACTGACTCAAATGCATACATAACGATTTCCAATATTCGATACTTAAATACTAATTCCATAAATGCCGTTTAAAGAATCTAAAGATTTCGGGTTAAGGAATAAGTTATATTGATTCCATGAGATTCGTAATGCTGCGTTCACGTGGTCCATTCAATTAGATATGATAATTACTGAGGATCTTACTTCGACAAATCCGTGACCGTGATACCCTATGCTAATCCAATTTAGAGAAATTTATTCTAATCAACCAAAAGGCACGTGTCGTTTCATTCACCCATATCCCTCTATAAATATAGAAAGCATACGATGACTTCACTATTTTATGCCTACCGATTGGTAATGCAAATTCAATTATTATTCATCATAGTCACGGATACTAGAATACTAGGTTATACTTTCTCGGTCAAACCATTCTGGATGCAAATGAAATTAATTGAATTGATCAGGAAATTAATCGGTTTCTGTTACATTTAAAAAAACACATTAAGTTATAAAAATCCTAGTTGAAATGAAGTTACTATACCGTGTCATTGATCCCTTTAATTATAATCCATAATATATAATTAATAGGTACACTCCTCATGGGATTCTCGACAAATGTCTTTGACTTTAATGGTTTGAAACACTAAGTAAATATTCTCATCACGTAGCTCTGTGCATTTTGTAATGAACTTTCTTCTTCTATATTTGGGAAAGCCATCATTAACATTGAACCCGTCAAGTTAATGTCTACGTATAGTGTCTGTGGCCGCTGTAGGTCACGAGTAACGGTAATTGCTCAATGCATTTCTCTTTAAAAGCATTCATATTGTCTTAATTTTTCAATGAAAATTTCATGATCGATATTCACTGTTTACTACATTCATCGCGTGCTCTGTCGACTTAACTATAAAAGCGAAAAGTCAATTGTATAGGAGAGATCGTAAACTAATGCCGTTCACGTTTCGGTTTCATTTCTATACCGAGGACTCGCCTTCCTTCTTGCCAATGAAAAGTAATTGGGATTCCCTTGAAATTCAGTAAATAGCAATTTTCCTTCTGCGATTCGTACTATACGATTGTCATTAAGGCATTTTTATTATTCTGCCCGCATTGGGAAGTGAAACTCTGGAATGAGATAAGAGAATTCTCTCTAAAGTGTGCCACAGGGAAAACAGGATTCCATTACTGATAGGGACAGTGTCACCTATTAGAATACCATTGACAATCGGCAAAACAAATATTTTTAGTGAAAGTTGACCCGGAAAAGATAGAATATTTTTTTTCTTAGTACGGCTATGCTTAGTTGGATAATTATCCGCATGACGATCGCTTAAGATTATTAAACTTTTATTTTGGATATCGCTTATTAGGGACTGGATTTAACTAGGGTTAATTATTATTTTTTGAAATTTTATTTTATAGGGACCATCCATGAACGTTTCAATGGAAAGGGCTATTATTTCTCATGGGCTGAGCCCAGGACAAGCGGACAGGAAATGGATTGGCTTGCCGGAAGAAACTTCTGCAGACAGCGTTGCATGGATCTTGTTTCTTTGGAAACATCTGCTGAGAATGAGTTCATCAAGAGTCGCATTGTACAGAGTAAGAAGCAGCTCGTAACCTACTTGTACGACTTGATAGCAATTGGTAGTGTCTGGAGGATTTAATAAATTATTCATTTCGTAGACAAAGTTAAGTACATCTGGACCTCTGGCCGTCTCTGTGACTTCAAGGGTTGCGACCGACCTGATCTTCAGCCTCTCAATGTGAACGGATGGTTCTGGACTGCTGAGCTTCAGAAATTGGCACCGACAACCGATCGCACACAAAACGATTGGTCTGAGAATGGCGGGTAAGATATCTGATTTCATGGTCCATTAGGTTACTTTATTCATATTTGATTGTCAGTATTTGGAATGGAATATTTTTTTATTACTTAGAATAACAATCGACTGGATAAAGAAAAATAATTAAAGATTATTAAGATGCTCTGTGGAATGTTACTATCTTATATAGAATGTGTGTAGAGTAGAGGATTGTTTAATATTCTAAATGTTATTAATATATCTCGCGTTTTATGTGATGCTAATAGGAATGTAAATATTTTCAGTATTGGGAAACCACAGCCTGACAACCGTGAAGCCATCCAAGGTGGGGCACCAGAAAATTGTTTGGCTGTTCTTAATCAGTTTTACAATGACGGTGTTAACTGGCATGACGTTGCCTGTCATCACAAGAAACCTTGGGTCTGCGAAGAGAACGATTCTCTCTTGAAATATGTACGATTCACCAATCCCAATATCCGTGTTTAAAGAGCATATCTAGAAAATTGTCATGAAGCATTTTTTATAGTTTATTGTAGAATCACTCTTTGTTTTCTGGTCCATGTATTTACGAAAATTTAGTTCAATTAGTCAAAGATCTTACATCAAAATTTAGACTTTGTGGCAATAACTGTTCTCATGAGAGATAATTAAGGGAAGTGACTGAGTAGCATGTATGAGCGCTGTATTTATTGCGATTATAATCCCATTGTCCCTCTCACTTTTAACTAATGACAAATAGCTCTTCTCATTAATTTTATTTCACTGCTATAATATTTGAGGATAGACCAACCTTAGTATTTTTGTCACAGCTTGCGGTCAGATACAGTATTTATATTGTATGAATGTTTATATAATTTGTACTACAGAACTAACACTGAACAATAAATCTATTTTCTTTATGTAAAGAAATAATGACTTCTTTGTTTCCTGATATATCTATGTTGGATACTATGCATGTAAGAAATATCAATGTAATAAATATTAAAAGTTTATTTATAAAATTAAACAATTGTAAAAATTGATACAATTTTTACTTCTTGCCCTCAACCATAATGATATGATATCCAAATTTTGTTTTAACCGGTGGATCTGTATATACTGGAGACCCAAGACTAGATACAGGTAAAGCAAATGCAGCTTCTTGAAATGGACCGACCATAGACCCACGTGTCATCCAACCTAGATCACCCTTATAAGAATTAAATAGTTGAATTTAGATATTAATAGATAATTTAGTAATAAAATCTTTAACAACTAATTTTATCAAAAATGCATATTAAAATTGGAATACTTACTCCTGATCGTGCCTTGTCCTCACTATACGTTGCTGCAACTTCATTAAACTTTTGACCAGCTTTTAACTTTTCAAGTGCTTCTAATATTTTTGATTGCTTCTCGCAAAGAATATGTCTTACCTAGCAATGAAGAGAATAAATATAAAAATGTTATTGCACTAACAAAATATACTAAATTACCGATCTAGTATAGTACTACAAACAATGAAAAGTACAGTATGACAAATGAAACATTTACTTTTACAGCAGTGCCTCCCTTTTTTTCGCCTTTTCCTTTATCGCCATCGTCTCCACCTTTCGACTTCCCAGCTTTAGCTCCACCGGCAGCTTTTTTCGGTGGCATTTTCACTGAATCTGTTAACAGAAGCAATTGTAGTGAGATGAAGGTTAGACCCACGTGAGGAAATGCGCGCGCATGAAATTTTCAATTACCAATTTCGATATTGCAATCATCCTGGGTATTAATATTAAACAATTAGATTAATACAAATGTACTATTAGAAGATTAAATCATATACATTACCTCGGGAAGTCCCTCATTAAAGAAAACCAAACTTAAATGTCGATCTGAAAGTTTTGTAACGAACCTATGTAATTTTCCAATTAAAATATTAAATTGAATATTTTATAATGCGTAGCGAATTAATTGCTTTTTTTCATATATACGACCTCGTGATAAAAACAATAAAAAATTGTAATAAATTTTTGACGCAATTATACTGATGGTAAAGAAATTATTATATGATTATTTATCAGGGGTTTCCAACGATACTGAGAAGTTCAGGAACGTTAGTAAAATTACATTGAACAATGCCAGGATATGGAAGAATAAGAGAAAGAAGCTGCAACGATGAGCTTGTGATTTTTGAAAATTTAAACCGGTCCAAGATGCTGCGCACGCAAAGCTTACAGAGCGCCGGACAGGTAATGGTTGCGCATGCGCGGTGAATGCCAATTGTTCGCGAGTCCCGTCATAAGCAGGAGTCGAAATAATAACATTTTTCTCTGGCCGAAAAGTAGGTGAAATAAGCCAGTGCGAACGTTAAATAGAAAAGAATATTGAGGTTTTGTGGATTATCCCGTGGAAAACAAGGTTTTCCGTGTATTGAGGGCCAGCGGCCGGGTGATGCGCGCATATGTCTAGGCTCGGAAGGACTCAGCTTCTGGCTACAGGACAGGTGAAGAGGTCGGCCGCTGACCACACGGCGGTGCTGAAGAACTTGACGAAACGCAATAAACACTCCGCCGCAAGTGCTACAACTGTCGCCACAACCGCTGCAACTGCTGCCGTCGCTGCTGCAACTGCTGCCGTCGCCGCCGCCGTCGCCGCCGTCGCCGCCTCGGACATCGACGAGATCGAGAACATGACGGACACAGCGGCTGCGACGAACACCCAAAAGCGGGCTAATTTCTCGGCGTTGACCGTCGCCAACCCTAACGGAGTCAACAAAATTTCGCCGAGTTTAGCGAGCGCGAAGCCAGGCTCGGCTAGGAAGCTCGTCATCAAGAATTTCAAAAGTAAGCGAACATGGAGGAACATAACCTCGAAATCAGCTGGCATTGCTTGACTGTGCGAGGGGTATTGTACTTGCACTGCTTGGCATGCTACCACGTATTTTGCGAAATGAGGTTCCGCATGCTCGTGCCATCGGCGCGTTTCCTTTTAATCTTTACTTGACATCTCAAGGACGTTCGCCCGCAGATATGCCCTTCTTATAACCAGCTGTCTTTGGCACTAACCTAACCTATCTTTAAAAAAATCCTGGCGAAATGAACAATTGTTCTATCGAATTTTTGCATCTCACTATAGACTGAATCATCCTTTTGGACACATTGTAATTTTTAAATCCGTAACAATTTTCTCTCGGCTACATTTTTTTATGACGCAGATATTACTTGAATGATTATGAATAATCATTTTTTTTCCAAGGATTTAATATTATGCTAATTATATAAAGATATATAAATAGGTTGAATCTTGAAAACTACACATACTAACGTTTTCTTCTTACATTGCTTGTTTAAGATTCATCTCCATTGCTGTTTATCAAGAGTGTAGTAGTTTCTAGAATTTGACTCTTAATTAGTCATTGATGATATCCATATATAAGAACAAATGGTATTTTTATGGCTGTTGTTTAAATATGATAATATTATAATTGTCTTGCAACACATATTCTTTAATAGATTCTTTAATTTGAATGACTTATTTAACGTATTAATTGGATAAATATGCCTTTTTTTTTTACTTATGCTTTGACATTGTTGTTTGGAATCTAGAGTTTTAAATTGACATTGTATTATGGCTGTGTACAGATAAACCAAAACTACCAGAAAATTACCAGGAACAAACATGGGAGAAATTACGAGAAGCTGTTGTTGCGATACAAACCAGTAAAAGTATTCGTTACTCCTTGGAAGAACTTTACCAAGCTGTGGAAAATATGTGTAATCATAAAATGGCATCCACGTTATATGCAAATTTAACAGAACTCACTGAATCACATGTTAAAGCCAATATCGAACAGTTCTTGGCAGAGTCAATGGACAGGCACATCTTCTTAAAAAAAATGAATGAATGCTGGCAGTCCCACTGTCGACAGATGATTATGATTAGGAGTATCTTTTTGTACCTGGATAGGACTTATGTCTTACAAAATCCCAGCATTTCGTCAATTTGGTAGGCAGCAATCTATGGATCATCTGTATTTTTGTCTCAGTCACATTGTTGTTACATCATTGTTTTTTATTCTGTATATTACAGGGATATGGGATTACATCTATTCAGACTGCATATCGTCCTAAATAATTTAGTTCAAACTCGTACAGTTGAAGGACTTCTAATGCTAATAGAGAAAGAACGTCAAGGAGATACTGTGGACCGAACTCTTCTCAAATCTTTACTCAGAATGCTGTCCGATCTGCAAATCTACCAAGAGGCCTTTGAAACCAAGTATGTTGTATACTTTGTAGACTCTATTCTATACTCAATGATGAATCCAATTTGTTTTGAGCACGATTAATTATAGAAACGGTTAATACAAGTTTACACACTTCTTCTATAGGTTCCTGGTGGCTACAGAAAGGCTGTATGCTGCAGAGGGTCAACGACTGATGAATGAACATGATGTTCCTGAGTATCTTGCACATGTTGATAAACGACTTCAGGAAGAAAATGAGAGACTGTTACATTACCTCGATACGTCCACGAAGTGCGTATCGTTTTCTCAAAACTATTTCAACGTAACATAACTAAGGTCGATAAGAATCTTAATTTTCATGGACTAATATTGCAGATGGTCACTCATACACACTGTTGAGAAACAATTGCTGTCTGAGCATATTTCAAGCATTTTGCAGAAAGGTTTAAGTGGCTTATTGGATGAAAACAGAATCAGCGATTTATCGTTACTTTATAATTTGTACAGTCGTGTAAAGAATGGTCTCGTGGAACTGTGTTTGAACTTCAATAGTTATATTAAGGTACGTTTATTAGTTTAATTATTACATTGAAAAGATTGTTGGAAATGTACAATCACACTATCCTATACATTTCAGAAGAAAGGAAAGACGATAGTGATAGATCCAGAAAAGGACAAAACAATGGTCCAGGAACTTTTGGACTTTAAGGATAAAATGGATAATATCGTGAACACGTGTTTCCATAGGAATGAAAAGTTTGCCAACAGTTTGAAGGAAGCTTTCGAAGCGTTTATAAATCAGCGGGCAAATAAACCTGCAGAACTCATAGGTGCGGTTCATGTTCTTTCATATATAGCAATAAATGAAAGATTTTCATTAAAAAATCTTAAATATTTTACATCATTCTTCGTCATTTTTAGCAAAGTTCGTAGATTGCAAATTACGAGCTGGAAACAAGGAAGCGACGGAGGAAGAGCTAGAACGATTGCTCGACAAAATAATGGTGCTATTCCGTTTTATTCACGGAAAGGACGTTTTCGAGGCGTTTTACAAGAAAGATTTAGCAAAACGGCTATTAGTAGGCAAGTCGGCATCTGTTGACGCTGAAAAATCAATGTTGTCGAAGTTGAAGCAAGAATGCGGCGGAGGATTTACTAGCAAACTGGAGGGAATGTTCAAAGATATGGAACTTAGTAAAGATATTAATATCGCATTCAAGCAGGTAAAAAAAGCAAGAAGTATTCGTTAATTTAATTGTAATTGAAGTAATGGTTTATGTGATGCTTTTTATATAAATGATAAAGTTCAATAGTTTATCTTCTTCGAAACCTTTTCATGATTATGGGTTTCCTTACAGTATGCAGGAAATCTTCAAAATGAATTAACAGCTAGCAATTTGGATTTAACGGTATCCATACTCACAATGGGTTATTGGCCAACGTATCCCGTCATGGAAGTAACATTACCAGCTGAGATGGTTCAGTATCAAGATGTTTTTAACAAATTCTATCTGGGTAAACATAGTGGAAGAAAATTGCAATGGCAGCCAACATTGGGGCATTGCGTTCTCAAGGCGTGGTTCAATCAGGTAATTAATGTGATACGTTAATAATTTTTGTCAAATTATTTGTTAAATTCAATAATTACACACCAATGATTCGTTAACAGGGCAACAAGGAACTACAGGTTTCATTGTTTCAAGCCTTGGTACTAATTCTATTTAATGATGCCGACAACTTGTCCTTGGAGGATATTAAGGCTGCTACGAACATCGAAGATGGAGAGCTGAGAAGAACTTTACAATCTTTAGCCTGCGGGAAGGCTAGAGTTCTGCAAAAGAATCCACGAGGAAGAGATGTCGCGGACAATGATAGATTTGTCTTCAATGCCGAATTCACAAACAAGCTCTTCCGTATTAAAATTAATCAAATCCAAATGAAGGAAACGGTAAGATTGATTGTATGTTTATCATAGCGAATTAATTCTGTTGACGTTAAAAGCTTCATCAAAAATATCTGTCTTTTTGTCCGTCAGAACGAGGAACAAAAAGCAACTGAAGAAAGGGTATATCAGGACAGACAATATCAGATAGATGCAGCAATTGTCAGAATTATGAAAATGAGAAAGACACTTACACATAATCTCCTCATTAGCGAGCTTTACAATCAATTGAAATTCCCCGTTAAAGTAAGTTACTAGGTTCAATCTTATTCAGTTCTTATAGCATTAGTTTATCTAATTATCTAATAATCATTTTTTGTACTTTTAGCCAGCAGACTTGAAGAAACGAATCGAGTCTCTGATAGATCGTGACTATATGGAACGAGATAAGGACAATTCAAATCAGTACAACTATGTCGCGTAACCTCAACCGAATGCCAAAGTCAAAACGAGCTGGTTTAAATTTACGTTTCTTAGTAAAAAAAAATCAACAGGTCAATTTCGGTGTATGCTCGTGTTAAATGTGAAGGATTGGAGAAAACAAGTGAGGAAGATCAAACCGGGATAAGACGATTGACGTATTATCAATTTGACATTGCGCAACTTCGTCGAATCCAACTGAAAAAAAGTTACTTCGCGTTACATGTACTGTATCGATGCCGATCTCGATGTGACAAAGCTTCAATGAGAAATCATAAGACATCGTGCTCACTGACAATTAGTCCGAAGACTTAACATTCGGACAGCATAGAACGTCTACTGGCAATTTTGAGTATAGTGTTGCCACCTGTTATGTCGTTTGTCTTATTTTTTTGGGTTTTGCTAAGAAAAAAAAGAAGAAGAAAAATGAAGATATTACAGAAAAATAATGGACCACACGTAAAGATCTTCGACAACACGTTGATTTGGAGATGTGTCGACAGTTTTTTAATGAGATGCAGTTTTTCACAGTATATTAAGAATTAAACGAGTATAGTGGAAAATGGAATATAATACTGTGACTCTCTGCAATGACAATAGTTTAAGGATGAAAACGCAATATAACGTTAACGCGAGATGAGAAACGTCATAGTGCTCCTTTTCAAAGTAATTAACGATTAAAAATATTTAAAAATTCGTACACGGTGTAGCTTCGTACTGGAGTGATCCAGCCCTAAAATTTGGAAAAAAAATTCGTTAATCTTTGAACAAATTTGGATACTAAAGGCAAGTAATCTGAGTACGTGAATGATTTAAACGGATACCGATGGGAATTGTACTTCCGTGATTCTTAGGTAATTCGTTGAACACAGGGACTCTAAAGACCATGGATGACAGTTTGCTAATTAACAAAGTAGGTTCGTAAATGTTCACAACTGAGACTGAACAGATTCTCATACTAAGAAATAATGTAATACTGAAAAGAGGCTAAAGTTCATAGCTTGCAATGCAGAGTAATTTGTCACTTGTTTTTGTTTTATCATAATCCAGAAAGTCAGCTATTCCTTTTATAATTCGAATTTACTTTCATTCTATTTTAATTAAATTGTATTAAATAGTCGCTATATGTGAATCTATAATTTTCAGGATTTTTTTTTTACGTTTTTACCTTAGTCCACGTTGCTATTTCAAATGATTTGTCTGATTTTTTTTTGTTTTTTTTTTCTACATTTCTTGTGTTTTAGGTACTTACATTACATCAGTTACTTACATTAACATCGGTGCAATGTACTCACAGTCATTAATGACTAATGCATTTGTAGCTGATTTTATAAGGATTCGATGGAGTGAATTTGGTACAGTAGGTAGATTTGGCAGTTGGTTGATCGTACAAGTTTCTCTCTTTTTGCTTTTCATTCATGACTTGTCACTTTGATCTTACGTTATTTAAAAAGCCACATATATGAAATATACTTCGATTAATCAGTAAGCAGTGATAGCTTTTAATGTCATTTGGACAAGTCTTAAAGCATTTCTACTCTGTGTTGCAAAGTTTATTTTCAAAAATGCTCAAAAGCTAAGGAGATTGCAATCTCGAATAAAAACGAAAAATTTCGACAATTTTGAGTGACAACACGAAGCTATTGCTGTCGATGGGAAATGAGACAAGAAAGCCAGATTACATCAGATATTTGACAATTAACTGGTAGCTACAGTGATTAATCTTAATACCAGCTAAATCGCAAACCCTCTCAATTATAATTTCTAGTGTAATCTAAAAAGCTATATATGAAAAATCGTGTAAAAAGATGTGTCCAGTGTTTTTGTGAATAATATGAGAGTAATAACTAAATGAAAAAAAAAGGTGGGAAAAGAAACAGTAAAAAACCTTAATTATATGCCGAGAAGTACGTGAGAGTTAAGAGAGAAAAAAAATCATGAATAAAAAAAAGAATATAAACAGAACTGCGTAAATGTAGGAACTGATCGTTATTGAACAAGAAGAATACTTACAATTAACATTACTATTCATGCGAATTATTAAATGAAACATTGAGCGGCTTATGATTTCGTCTTGGCGACGATTATTTATCGGCTAGCTTTAGTTGCTGAGATTTTTAAGAACTGAGAAAGGCGTTACTGATCGAACGATAAGAAAGTTGTAATATTCGATCCAAATCTCGGAAAAGAGTATGAAAGAGTTTTACTATAAATCAATTGAATTAAATACAAGGCGCTGATTATATCTCTGACACAAACGTAGTACAAAGTAACGCGAGTTGATGTTGGAGAGATTATTATTATCATTACTCATATTATTCAAATTCTACTGTATGAAATTTTTAATGGTCCACTCTTTAATAAAAATTCAAAAGTGGCATAACCATTTTGCAATCTTATCGCACTTTACCACAATTGAGTTGAATATTTCAAACTGTACTCGCGCTCAGCTTTTAAACAGTGAATCTGCCCATAGCTTTTGAATAAAAAAATATTCGTTAATTATTATCCATCCTCCGTGGATATTATCTTACATGAAAAGCTTAAAGGAGAAACTGCCGTCAATTCTCAGGACGTCGAAGAAGGACAAGTGCTATTGTCTCGCGCATTACTCTATACTGCGTTTGATCCGAATAAGTAAGCTACGCTACGAAACTTATTTTTGTGTAACATTTCGTAGAATTTGTCAAGATTGTAAATAGGGTAAGGTTCCGTACTTGTAATAAAACACAACGAAAAAACTAAACAAAAATTTAGTTCGCTAGTTTTGCCATGTTCAGCTCCTATTTACATCACATATAAGTGTACACTTATAGTTAACGAATTATACTACGAAGACAATGTGTTGAAGATCAATTAAAATTCGAATCAAGGGATATATTAGTTTTGAATTGAAACTAACGTCGGATGCACTGCTGAATATATATAATTACAAAATCTTACAGCATCAATAGATGTAGTCAGGGGTAAAAGTTTCCACGAGTTTTAATTAAATATCCGTTTTATTGTCTGCACATGATCGTTCTTCATGTCTATTTCATTGATCAACGATTTGGCAAAATTTTCTGCATTAGCTTCTTTATTGAGAAAATCAGATACCAATTTAGAGGGCGGTTTCCCGCCACCATGAGCCAGACATTCCCGTCGATATTTTTCACCGGAGGAACGGCAGAGGGGATCGGCTTGGAAATAAGTCTGCCAGATCCAAGAAGCGATGGCGCGAGATATGAGATAGGAATAGTACTTTGCGCCATAGCCAACCAAATGGGAGAATCTCAGTTGCCATGCCTGTGAATAATCTCAATAAATGCGTTATCTTTTTTAAATTTTATAATGGGTGTTGTAACGAAAACGTACCGTATTCTCCACGTAGGGCAGACCATAAAACTTCTGCTGGAGCTCTGACAGAATTTCTGTACTAGAACGGTCCAAGCGTTTACTATGATAAACTTGATCCAACATACTATAAAACACCTGATTCTGTAATTCAGAGGCAGGAAACATGCTTTTAGAGGCGCATAATCTGTGCAGCATAACTTCTGGGATTCGTTCTTGAGTCTGAAAGTGCTTGGCGAAGGTCGCTACCACCTGAGAATAATGTTTATTTAGGGTATATTTTTTACTTATGTGTAAAATGCCATTAGATTTTGATGTATACTCACTTTTGGATCGCTTGCAAAGTACTCCATAAGTACACTTGGCACTTCAGCAAAGTCAGTACTACATCTAGTACCAGTTACATGCTGATATTGAGTTCTGCCAAGCATTGAATGCAACGCGTGTCCCATTTCATGAAAGAGATTATCCACGGATGAGGGACTCAATAAACAAGGAGATGACCATCTAGGCGATGGTAATGATAACATTAACACAACTATAGGATTCTGAAATTTTCATAGCTAATGAAATCTGCACTATTGAATCAGTACTAAAGAGCAATATTATACAAGGTATAATCATTACTTGGTAAGAACCGTCCGGTAATTGTCTTCCACCTCTGATAGTAAAGTGACAATCTTGATTAGGCTTTCCTTCTCTTTCGTAAAAGTCACAATAAATATGGCCCAGCGTTCCTTCATTTTCATCAATTACAGCCAACTTTCGTACATCCTTCGACCACACCTCACCAGGTAATACGGGTTCTGATTCTAATCTGACACCATATAATGCTTGCGTCAATGTACTCAAGCCATCCATACATGTTCCTAGGGAGAAATATGGCGCAAATTCTGCAGTGGATGTATTCAGCCAAGACTTTTTAGCTTTTGCCATAAAATACGCAGTATCCCATGCCATTAATGTCTACATTATAGAATTGGCAAATGATTAAATCGGTATGAGGCTATTAGGTTTGGTAACAAATAATATTCATAAAATACAGAGCATTGAACAGACCTGGTTCGAGGAATTCTCTGCATTTTTCATCTCTTGCATTACATCAAAATCTACTGCTGCACGATCTCTTAATTCATGGTTTAATATATTCAAAAAGTCATACACAACCTCAGGAGTTTCTACTGTACTTCCTTTGACAGCTCTGTATTAGAAAAAAATATATTTTTTAATGTAAACGTCGAGACAACTCATTGTGGAGTATTTGGGTTTGCAGCTATGAAAATTTCACCTGTGTGCATACGTAGGAAATCCACAAATTTCTGCTAATTCATGTCTGGAATTTAAAAGTTCTCGCAATAGGTGTTCCTGCTGTCCATCTGGATATAGGAATATTTTATAAGCTGCTTCTCGAGCAAGAGCATTAGACGAATCCGTATAAAGACCATGCACCAATATTTGTCCGCCGTCTGCCGCAAAACTGAAAATCATTTCGTTATATAAAACCGCGAATGTCGTATGGATACGATTTGCAAATATTAAAAATAAAAATGTTATATGTTCTTATTGGATAATTACTGTTCTCTGATATTTTTTGGTAAAATTTCGCTCTTTACAGCACGTGGATTAACAGCGCCTGCCATAAATTTTTGTCCCACCTGTAAAATAGAAACTTTAATAACTTTCCATCTGTTTTCGCTAACATGGAATTCCAATTATTTACTTGTAGAATGTATTCGTTTAGTTCGACAACTTGTTGTCTCTGTTGCTCAGGTAGATGAATGCCACATTGTTCAAAGTCGAATATAAATAATTTTGCTACATGATTATCTATGTCTGTTGTTCTCTGTACATCACCTTTGGATACAACACGTGTTAGAGCATTGTAAAGTTCCCTATGAGTATTTAGTCTATAATAAAAAGAAAGAAAAATGTTTATAATTTTATATGCAACAAAGAGACAATCAAAGTATTAACTAACTTTTCAACAACACCACTAATTGCTATACAAGCATCTTCTGCTGCGTTTGCAAATTCAATTTCAGGATGAGCTATTCTAACAAACTCCGCCATATCAGCTACTTTGCACAATGTATCCGATAGTTCATCAAATATTTCCACCATCTTTCTTTTTCGATCTTCACTTGTGGCTTCTGCAATAAGTGCATCACAGTGAGATAATGCACGTCTTTTGAGAGCAATGAACCCTTCTGCATTTTCAAGCTCTGGTATACCAAATAGACCCTAGAAAAGAAGTATTCGATATTCTTAATGATGCTGCAACTTTGAATAAAGTTACTCCCAGTAAAATCACATAAGAAATTGGTAATACTATTAAGTTTCATCATACTTACAGTTTCTTTTCTTGATAGCCAGTATTTCTCTGAAGCCTTTGAATTAAATGCAGTAGCCAAGGATGTCCAAGTACTAACTGTTCTGCATCTTTCAATCTGCCCTATTGCAGCACCAGCCAAGATTCGAAACATTTTTTAAATGAAACTGTAGAATGAAAGCACCGTCATTCGTAAATTGTTATACGTATAATAATATTTTTTTAAATGTATAGTATTACGTAGTTAGGATTGATAAATAACCACGCGTAAAAATACTCCAAGCTACTGATACTTGATAGGTTACCACATCATTGACATTGACATGTAAAATCTATGAAAACACGTGGACCTAATAAAAATATTCTTCAAGTATCTAATAATATCCAGAAAAATGTTTAATTCTTTATAACAATTAAATACTACAATATTAATGAAACCTTAAAATTCTTGAAAACATCAAGCATTCTTTTTTAAATACCAATCATATCTAGCAGAATTGTTCCTTTCTCTGCCTTATAAAAATATGGTGGCACCACTTTCTGTTCAATGATATATATGTAAGTATGTATATTTGTACTCGAAACTCAAATTCTACTCGAATACATTGAATGGAAAAGAAATTTCATCTGAAAGATAAATTTTTTTTAAACAGCAGTTAAATGATTATGTTGTACCGTTCGTCATTGTTCGTTAGGCAGGAGTAGCGTTTAATGGAAATTCATGTGGTTGTGTGCGATTTGTCTCGTAAAAATATGGGTTTCATTGAGTGACTCGATTCTCTTGAGAGATAGCATCCACTAAAACCTTCAAGGTTACTTGAAAGAGTACAAATGGTGAGAATACTATGATTTTTGTCTTATGCAAATACTTGAATTCTCGTGGACCCATAGTTTCTGAATGTAGGAGATTCTTATTATGTCGGTCAATGAGTCAAATCTTAAGGAAGGGGCACAAGGCCTCTGCCTATACAAGGATACAACTTACTTTTTTCATCGCCCACACGTTATTTCTTGAGTAGTTATTCACCAGATACCTGCAGTAATGAAAAACTTATCAACTAGATAGCATCCCTTATTATTGTGCTAACCTGGAATCACAGTAATTTCACAGTCTTGAATCATATTAAGCGTAAGCTACCAATGTTTTGGAGCTCCTGTGACAGAGTAAAAGTTGTTTTTTTATGAAAACAGAATTATCTATAACATTTTTTCCTCGTTTTGTATTGCTATTATTTATTTGACTTAGTATTTTATCAAAGTTATTCATTGGACTTACATTTGAATCTTACACAGTCGTATTCTGGAACGCATGGAAATCTCTTAACTGCTGCCAAGCAGTTGGCAGACAGTGAAATTCAGCTAATAAAGGCTATAGAAGGTTCTAGAAAAAGTCAACGGAAGCTTGTAAAGGGAACCATGTCAACAACAACGAAGGCTGTTGCTGGGAAAAAGTCAGCCAGGGTCTCAAATGTGATTATTACGTATTTACCTATTTGAAGGCTCACATGTTAAACACAAATCTGACTCTTACTCTTATCTAAGGATTACATTTTAGAGAATCATTGCCTCTTCTCATACTATCTAGTTGGAGTATAAAGCTTTATTCACACAGACTCACTGATTCTACTGTGAATTGCAAGTGGAAAGGCAAACAAAGTTTGCGTTTGTTGTGAATGACCCTATATAACTTTTTATCATTTCATGAAATGCTTATCTGTATAATTTACTATGTATAGCATATAACCTGCAGACTTAGAGCATCAGGAACTTCTCTACAATTTTAATTTAATGTGAATGTAGTTTATTAGATCTCCTGTAAGTTCATTTTTTAACACATTTCTATTAATCACTCTCACTTTTACGTAAGGTTTTTACAATATTTTTATAATACAATAGCTTTTGACTGCATTTCTTCATTCTCTATCAAAAAGGCGAGGCCTTCTGCTGCTCTGATTGCTGCAAAACGGGATGCTGCTCAACGAAAAGTTCTACAAGGAAAGAAATTAAATAACACCTTCATCCAAGATATTTATCAAAAAGCTATTGATGCTATCAACATGGTTCGAAAAGACACTGGCCTGGTTTTTGATCGGTGCATGGCTGAACATCTGTGTCTATGGGATAAAGCATATCCAGAATGTCCTGAAAGGTTTACAAAAGTCTTGGAAAGATGTGAGGAATATGGCCTAGTAGATAGATGTAAATTTATTGAACCGAGATCTGCAAATGAGGATGAATTATTACTGAAACACACCCAAGAACAAATAGATTTTTTGAAAGCAACAGACGGGTGTACGGACGCAGAAAAACTTGAAAAATTATCTTCCAAATATGATGCAATATATATCCATCCGGTAAGTACAATATGTTAAAATTTAAATATGTGTCACAGTAAGAAAAAAGCTAGACAATTAATATTCCCACATCGTTCCTTTTAGTCGACTTACCGATTGTCTTTGTTAGCTGCTGGATCAACAATAAATTTGGTAGAAAGTATCTGCAAAGGAGATGTACAAAATGGAATGGCTATTATCAGGTAATAACGTACTGCTTTCTTGTACGCTTTAAAACTTAAATACCTTATGGAATACGTTGTTTATTCTGCAATTAAAAATGTGTACATGGTATTTTATTTCGCAATTCTAGACCTCCTGGACATCATGCAATGAAAGCAGAATATTGTGGATACTGTTTCTTCAATAACGTTGCAATTGCAGCGCAGACACTCTTAGAAAAGAATTTAGCTAGCAAAATTTTAATCGTAGATTGGGACGTGCATCACGGTCAGGCGACACAGCAAATGTTTTATAATGACCCGCGGTAATCATCTCATCTTACCGGAATCAATTATCTCGAAATGAATTGAAATCGAGTAATTTCTCCAAAATACTTTTAGAGTCGTCTACTTCTCGATTCACCGTTACGAGCATGGTGAATTCTGGCCAAATTTAAGAGAGTCCAATTATGATTATGTCGGAGATGGTTCAGGAGAGGGTTACAACTTTAACGTGCCTTTAAATAAAACCGGAATGACAAACGCTGATTATCTTGCAATATTTCAACAAGTTTTGCTACCAATGGCTTACGAGGTAAATGTATTTCAAATAATATAGATTTTAACAAAATTTTTAATACTTATATTCCTACAATAATGATTACAAAGTATTCTATACATATAAATATATCGTAATTCGTTGTTTGATGTCATTCATTAAAGAAGAGTAATTGATAATGATGCTTCTAGTTTCAACCGGATATTGTTATAGTCTCAGCCGGTTATGATGCAGCTCTTGGTTGTCCAGAGGTAAAACAATACATTCTTTATTACTAACGCCCTTTATTTTTCCATGCTAGTTTTGCCCTGACCATGTCATTGTATCTGCTGGCTTCGATTCTGCAGTAGGGGATGAGAAGGTTATCTAATACTTATTATTTTTTTAAATTAATCTCTCGAAAATTACAAACGATCTTGAATATTTATTTTTAACTCTATTTTACTTTGAAGCAAGATTATAATTTGTTTAAGTGATACACGTAACAAACAGTCTTATATGCTTTTGTTTCATATAGTTTTACTGTGAAGTTCAATCGGAGTTAAGATTATTATAATTTATTAATATTTTAGGGAGAAATGGAAGTAACACCAGCATGCTATGCACATCTTTTATCCTCACTGCTCAGTTTAGCAGGTGGAAAAGTTGCTGTGGTATTGGAAGTGGGTATTCCTATTGTTATTTATTGATTATTAAAATTTACATCATAGTTGTTTGTTTAATTTGTCATTGTTCATTATCTAGGGTGGATACTGCTTAAAGTCTTTGGCCGAAGGTGCAGCATTAACATTAAGAGCTTTATTAGGTGATCCATGTCCAATTTTGCGCTCGCTGGATCCACCATGTTCGAGGTCTGTGAAGAAATATAATTAATTTTTTCTTCTGGCAATAAATTCCTTTATTTATTCAAGAAATTCTTGTGTTTCAGCATACGTGAAACAATCTTGAATGTCATTTACACTCATAAACCATATTGGAATTGTTATCAGTATCAAGAAACTTATAGCATTAATAGCACTACGAACAACCAAGAAGAAAACAACAACAGACATTTACCTACAGTTATCTACAAGTACGTTGGTCAACTTAAAGAAATTATTTTTATTCTTCATTTATTTATATAACGGAAGCCAACATATATTTCAGAGGTGATGAGACAAAACCTGATTTCTACGAAACGCGAAACTGTTACCCAGTGCAGAGTCCCGAATTTTTACAAGAAATTGATAGAAAATTAAATTTCTTGATCCAATGTAAGTGACTCATAAAAATACAAGGTGTATCGTGTTGTTTAAATGTCATGCTAACTCGACGATCAGTCATGGATTTTTCATTTCAGTCACTAACCTGACTAAAGCACCGAATAGAGTGTGTGTTGTGTACGATCCGAGAATGCTCAAGCATATCAACGTTCAGGACGATTCTCATCCGGAAAAGCCAGACAGAATATCTAACATTTACACAAAGCACGAGGAGTACGGTTTACTAAAACGATGTCACGTTTTGCAAGTACGAGTCCGATTATACTAATAGTTTGTATTGCAAACGATGAAAATTTTACATCAATACTGGAATATATTATTCTATCTAAAAGGGAAGAGTTGCTACCGAAGAGGAACTGCTTTTGGCGCATTCGAAAGATCACATAGATATAATCAAGAAGACTGCTGACACAAAGTTGAGAGACTTAGTAAAGCAAGCGTCTGATCTTAATTCCGTTTATTTGCATCCTGAGACCTGGACCAGTGCCTGTGTTTCTGCTGGTTCGTTGCTTCAAGTCGTTGACAGTGTATTAAATGGTGAAAGTCAGTCAGGAGTGGCTATTGTCAGACCACCTGGTCATCACGCTGAAGAAGATGCTCCTTGTGGTTTCTGTATCTTTAATAATATCGCCATTGCAGCTAGATATGCTGTGCAATATCATAATTTGAAAAGGTATTCAAATAGGAAAATAGAAATAATACGTTTTTTCTGTTTTTATAATTATATGGTACATTTACTTTCTTTTGTAATACATAGGGTATTGATAGTAGATTGGGATATTCATCATGGTAATGGGACGCAAAGTATTCTGGAGCAAGATCCCACTGTTCTTTATATATCAGTGCACAGGTATGATAATGCTGGATTCTTTCCAAATTCAAAAAAGGCAAATTACACTGTTGTCGGATCTGGAGCTGGAGAAGGATTCAATGTAAACATCCCATGGAATAAGGTAAGAGCGAATTGATCCATGAATATGAAGTCGTCTGAATATTGAATGATTTTTTGATACATTGCTTTAACGTAGTGTGCCTGTGCTTCTGATTATTGTTATTTTAAACAATGATACTCGATGATATTCATAATTAGCCAATCAATAGTAGCGGCCGTAACCAGTCAGTTTTCAGAATTTACTCTCATTTCCTTCAGTCGTAAAACAGAATTCTCTTATGATTTTTATACAGAAGGGAATGGGTGATGCTGAGTATATAGCAGCATTTCAACAAATCGTAATGCCAATCGCCTATCAGTACAATCCAGAATTAGTTCTGGTTTCAGCAGGATTTGATGCTTGCAATGGTGATCCATTAGGAGGTAACCATACAATGTTATTTCATAGTACTTGCTTCGAACATTATTTTAGTTTTAATTTATAATCCTGTATTTAAATTTTTATCTACAATATTTTGATTTTCTACTTTCCAAAGGTTGCAAAGTGTCTCCAGAAATGTATGGACATTTAACACATTGGCTGTCGTCATTAGCAAATGGTCGAGTTATACTCAGTCTAGAGGGTGGTTACAATATTAACTCCATTTCCTACGCTATGACTATGTGTACCAAGGCTCTTCTTGGAGATCCTACTGCAGTGTTGGATGCTGGCCAAGCACCGTGTACAAGTGCAGTTAATACGATAAACAACGTTCTCAAAACGCACAAGCAATTCTGGCCGAATTTGGCCTTTCAAATGTCCTTGCCAAAGGAGAAAGTACTTCCAAGGATTAAGCCCAGCCGAAGACATTCCGAAGAGAGCTTAAGAGTTGAGGGTGATGCCGGACATAAGTCCGAATGCAAAATTGCTTTTGAGGAAATTGAAAGCGAGAAGCTAGAATTTAATCTTACGTTTGACAAACATAGTTTAAACACTGTGACAGACGAAGAAATATTGAAACTGCAAAACGAAGTGGAAAATATGAAAATTAGGAGTTTAAAGACCGTCAGACATAATACCGAAATCATCGGCGATGTTCCAGGCAGCACAAGCGGTGGCCAAGAAGAAACTGGAACTTGTTTTTCAGGTATATTAACAGTCTTAACAAAAAGAAAAATCAATAATAGACCGAACCATTGTTTCTAGCTCGCGGGTTCAAAGAGTGTGTAAATCCAACGGAGAAGAAAGATGGACAAAACCCGAAGGACAGTCGTGCTGGTACGAGTGATGGTGCTGGTAGTAGCAGGGAAGGTCAGAGTGAAGAAAGCAGCTTGGCAAGTGCTGTTCCAAATACAAATCTTTTTGACTATCTCTCAGACAATCTACAGGTTTGTTATTTCTGTCATAGTCAAGAAAATATTTCTATTTCATCTATAGCCTATATACTTAATTGCCTCAGGCTCTGGTAGATGGAGAGATGTTTGCAGTAGTACCTTTAAGAGAGTGTCCACATTTGAATACTGTGAGAGATGTACCAGCCAGTGGAATAGATGTTCGATCACCTTGCGCAGAGTGCAACAGCACTGCTGAAAATTGGATTTGTCTCCAGTGCTACACGGTACATTGTGCTCGTAGTGTTAATCAGCATGCTGTGACTCACAGTCAAGTGGCAGAACACCCCATGACCCTCAGCTTCAGTGACCTATCAGTTTGGTGTTATGGATGCGAAGCCTACATTGACAATCCAGTAAGTACCACATACTTCATTAGAGTCTTTTAAGAGGTTATAACACACGTTTTGAAGTACCTAATAGTTTTGATGACCGATCTTACAAAAAGGGGAACACTTTATTTCTAGCGATTATACGCAGCACGGAATGCTGCACATCGTAGCAAATTCAATCAAGATCTCCCATGGACATACAGTGATCCAGCACTAGTTATGGACACACACTGATACCATTCATTTACAATTTTCATGCTCGGTCTTTCAAGAGTCAACATGTTAAAGCTTGTACTAGTGCAATAGAAATATGAGGAATATCTGCTGTCAAATCACAATAGGACAAAACTGTATAGTCATTTAAATGCAGGAACAGTACACTTTTTTATGAAACTGGATAAACTATAATAATGAGTGTACAGTATGCGATGCATTATGATTAAGTTTGTCAAGCTCAATGCACTGTTATGGTGGTTATTTTTTTGAAAATTAAAATGACTGAAAGTACATTATTGAATTACCTTACAGTGGTAGTGTATTGAATTAAGATAAAGATGTATTTTTCTATGTAGAATCAAAATCATTATCTATGATAGTTTACTTTTATAGTTAGTCAAGCTGTAAGACAATATACATTTACTGTTAGAGAATTGTATAATTTTACTCGGAAAGATCAATACTTCTATGATCGTTAATCACTTAGTCTGGAATCATGTTGCCTAGATGTTCAACTTTCTATGATCCATAATTGATCTGTAAGGGTGGGAAACGTACGCGGACCGCTGACTTTGGTATAAAAATAGTAGCATTGTTACATTGTTAGACTGTTTGAGCCCGGGCGACCGTCGATTAAATGGCAGGATAAGTGGTTAAAACAATTGCATGATTAATAATGTTAACACGTTGAAAAAATATGGCATATTCTTGTTTCATAAGTACCTATTATATACAAGCTATCTTTGTTAGCGTCAAAGAGTTCTGTGCAATTTATTTTGATATTCAATATCAATTAGCAAAAACTGAACTCACCATGAGGAGAATAAATGCAATTTCGTTTTCTGATAAAAAATAATACGATTATTTTTCTCATAGCATACACGAAATCAAATAGTTTCTACGAACTGTACAACTTCATAATATAGTAAATGCTATTTTATATAGAATGGTGTAAAAGCTGAATTTTTTTACATCTGTGAGAACATTGTTCGACAAGAAGTTATAAAATAGAAAATCCGTCAACAGCTTAGACATTAACACGCTAAACGCCACACCGAATTCTTGTGCCGTTCCGTTCAGGCCACAGTTAGCCGTCAGGCGGGCCCTGCCGGTCCGTGCGGACCGGCGAGGCCTGAACGGAAAGTTTTGCGCCGATCCCTAGGGACCGGCGTGGCGCTTAACGTGTTAAAGTAGTAATTGACGTACAAAGTAACAGCTCAAAATATTGGCTTAAAGAAGAACTATTGTATTTGTATTTAAGCTAATATATTTTACTCGTTTGAGTTTTATGTCCTGTTGCAATATGCTACAATACATATATTGATCACAGGGTAAACCATGTGATTTCCATAATTAACCAAATAATAAAATTAATCGATTAATTAGAACTGGACGTAAGTTAAGATCTAATAGTTTCCCTTGAAAACAATACCTCCTCAAATTTCCAAAATAAATCCATAGGATGAAAGGGTATACTTGCTTTACTTTGAGCATAGTAACATTGCAAAGATCAAAAAAAGAATATGCGCTAACTTAATAATCAGTATAAATGTCAACATCCGCATCAATAATAATAAAACAGTTACTGTGCACGGTAAGGTAGTTCTGCTGCTACGCAGGGCTCATGAGTCTCAGCGACTATATGTTGAAAATTAAGCACCCAGAATATTATAGTAATTAGTTACACAAATAATTCCGATTTTTAATAACGGTTCCGAATTATAATATCCCGACTTTTGTTATGACTCATTTTAAATGCTCGCTTGAATCAGTTCATATTATAGCTATATCGGATAATGCACTGTTGCTAAGGTTTTGCTCCTTCTCAACCCATTATCGTTTTGATAATCCGATTTATCTTTTTAAATGTCCGATGACTCTACTTTTTTTTATCAGGCACGATCCGTAACGTCTAACACACACGAGATGCCTTTTATATTTCCGCTATCTTTGATCTAAGCATACAAATTATTAACGAAACAAGGCCACTGATTGTTCCGGTCATAAGGTCCCATATAAAAATGTCGATTTTCAACGTTTAATTATTCTCCCAAATGACCGGTAAACAGGCTTGAAATTTTTCTGACATGGAACTGAATACTAAAACTTTGATATACAAAAAATTCTGGTGCAACAGTTTAATTTACGTAGACGGAAGAATTACCTTAGTATCATTTCTTTTTTATATATTAACTTTCGAAATGCAGACTACGCTAAAAATGCAAACCTTAATATCAAAAAAGAATTATAATTATACTTTATACATAATTGTTATCTAGTATGTACAATTGCTTATATTAAGTTGCCTCTGGCGTGTTGACGTTATATCACCGAAAGGCTAATCTTGTAAATTAGTTGATTCGCTGCCACCGCGCTTATAAATTATTTTTCATTAGTTACTTAGTGCACGCACTCGCACTTGTATAAATTTGCGATATAATATTTTAACGTTTAATTGTAAATCATTTGATTATTGCCTCTTGGAGAAAACTTGTCGGTTCTTACGCGATAGATTAGGTGATAGAAGGAATAAATAATTACAGTGCAGCAATAGTAATAAATACTAGTACGAATAAATATCAGGCTGTGGTTGGCATAAGAGCGCTCTTAGGACCAATAGCAATCTAGATTCGTTCAAACTATTAATTGAGATGATGGAAATGATAACGTACTAAGCGCTCGAAATGCCGTTAAATTATTGTCCATCCGAGACAGTTGAAGGTAAATAAAAAATGAACAATTGTTTAACCAGATTCATCTCTGGTTTAACGGCACTTCGAGCGCTTAACACATTATCATTTCCATCGTCTCAATTAGTCATCAGCGCACATAAACTTCATCACGATTAATTTGATTAAACAAATTAATTTATCGAATAAGATTTATGTAACGTTCTCCTATACGAAAAAATAGAAATGTTGAGTAGCTAACAATCAAAACTTATTTATTTCTAACCATTCATTGACTCCACCTTCTTCATTCCATTCTAGATCTAATTGCCCACTCGTATATATGACATTTTGTTAAATGATTTATCGATTAGTCAACTTCCATATGTTAAATGTTAAAAGATTTGAAAGATATTAATGCATTCATTATCGTAGTATCAACTTCAGTCTCAATATGGAATAAGATTGACAGTGAATACTTGCCGATTTGGATATCTGTTAAAAATTGAGAAGCATGGCGTCTCCGTGGGCTATAAAATAACGTCTTGATTTGTTTCCTTGGTCGGATAGTCAATTCTCAATAACAGCAAACCAAACTGACGTAGAAGCTTGAATAAATTTTCTGCTGGGTTTTCAAATAATTGCTGAATGCAGACCTCCGATTTTCCATAAAAACTACAGTGCTTAATCATATCAATAAGCGGTAACCGTTCTACAGTTACGTGTGGATAAAAAGTCTTGATAACGCGATAATTAAGTAATCTTGAATTATTCTTAAATGCATATTCCATAAAGTCATCAAATAAATTTACAGGAAGTGCGTAATAGAGTCTGTATGGAATCTTTTTAACCATAAACCGTTTTTCGCACTCCTGTAACTTTTTGGCAATGTCCTCGTAAATATCATCGATATCCCTGGCACCTTGCTCGTAGAGAAAGAAATCTTTGGTCAAACGATACTTATATTTATCCTTTGTTACGTATGTTCTTTTTGTATTTCTTAGTTGGATTAAAGCTGTTGGGAACGAGTACGTGTATGATGTGAATAAATGAATATGTGTCAGATGCGGTTTGGCTTTCAGTTCTGTAGCAATGTGGCTTGTCAATGGTAACACACCGCCTTGATGAGCAAAACCGTAAAACAAGGTCAACAATGTGTTAAAAATATACCATGTGGCTTCAAGTTTTCGAATTTTCGAATTTTTTCGCTGCTGCAATTGCTTTCTGACTTTATAATTAACGTAAGCAATTGTTTCTGTACTTGAGTTGTCGCGTATCTTCTCAGCATAGAGAAACACTAGTGGCAGAGTTACGGGAATAATGAAACGTGGCTCCTGATGTGGAAATATTGACAGAATCAATATTGGGAAGATGAATGACGTTGTCATCAGACCGATGATGCTTTGGATACGTGGTAACTCAAGCCATCGAGCTTTAAAGCCACTGGAAATAATGGTAGAACATTTATTGGGTGTATTTGAGAAAGATTATCTTTGAGATTTTTGTTTGTGTTCAATATTGTAGTGTTTAATTTATTAATATCATTATCACTCACCTGTATATCATTTTACCAAAGGTGATGAGACCAATGATTCCAAGAACGTTATACAATAGTGGTACATTTACTAGGAAGTGTAGAAAACGTGGATGGAGGCCGTGACTAGCAAGATTCTTAGTTTCTGAATTGTACTTTAGGAAATTGAGTGGAGTCACTACAAAGTTTTTCATGCCAATGTCTAAATTATGTATCTCGGCTAATGTTAAGTAACCAAAGTAAAAACTATCAAAGAGTATAAAGAAAATAGCAGTGGGAATGCCATATAGAATAAATGTAAAGATTCTTATATGGAAGTCAAGAAGCCCTACAGTTTTTGAACCAAGTCCTCTTTGAAGCCAAAAGAATACTGGTGGAAATGCAAAAGCTATGAAGGTCGGTCTATTGAAAATACCAGCAACGGTTATAGTTGCCAAAATGAGACAATGATTCAAGGAATGTTGTGGCAAAGATGCCAGTAATTTATAATATTTGACTCTTTCCACATCGCTTGAGGCTCGTCTGTACCTTTCAAAGAGATGATCACTTTGAAAGACAATCTGAAATAATAAAAACTTATAGTCGCTACGTAAATGACTTATTTAACTATTAACTTATATTTATTACCTTCTCTGAATAGGCCATGCATTCCGATACAAAGTATAACAGTAAAGACATTAATAGAAGCTCAATACTATTAGAAAATGTTCTTGTAGCATATGTGAGCATAATGTAAGAACTGGCATATGTGAATAATCTCACTCTATAATTCTGCTTATACAGATTGCATATTCTATAAAGGCAATAGTCGGAAACAAACGAGAGACCACACATAAGTAGCCGTGGGAATAAGATTAGAAAGTATGGTGATTTTAAAGGTGTACCAAATAAATAAATAGAATATGGGGACAATCTGCTTAGAATGGAATATGGAGTTCCAACAATTAAATAGGGAAACAGAGCTGTTCGTATGGGAAAGGAAGCATTATACTCCCATGGTTTGTAAACATCGATATCAAAATAATCGCCTGAAAAAGAAGAAATCATATATGAAAATATAATCCTGCAATTTTATATTAAAACCATAATCCCATAATAAATTCTCATGAATTAAAACTTACCTGCAATTACTTCTATTGATTGAAAATATTCATCAGGATGTATATAACCAATTTGTGGCAGCAATGTCAGTACTATCCTTAAACCAGCCAACACCCAATAGCGTACCATTTTCGATTGAATGGGTGTTGCTGAATTATATTCATCAACTGATACATGGTATTCCTTTTTGTAGCCCATTATGAAAATTCCATAACTATTTTTTAACAATTATTCAAGTCCCCATGTCGTCTGCTGTTACAAATTTAAGGTTAGTTGACACTTTTCGTACAGCTATACATAAACCATAAGCACTTGTACCCTATTTTATCAGTAAATAGATAATACTGCAATAACATCGAAATCAATTGACATCAATAGATTTTAGGCAACGCTATTTCATCTACTGAAATATCAGCTATCACATAATTTTTTAATATATTATAGCAACACGCGTTTCACGTGCGAAATTCAATTTGCATCTTTTAAAATAAG
Organism: Trachelus iudaicus; assembly: GCA_030142595.1. Lineage (NCBI taxonomy): Eukaryota > Metazoa > Arthropoda > Insecta > Hymenoptera > Cephidae > Trachelus > Trachelus iudaicus. The sequence continues at coordinate 86,646 of JARQTH010000323.1, forward strand.
GATATTAAGATGCCAATAAACGCTAATGCTTATAGTTCATTTTAGTTTTTTGATTTACCCGAATTCAATATCGTATCTTATTTCAACTGATAAAAAACTCAATAATCAGAGATGAGAACGTTTTTCTAGAAATTTTTAATAATATATGTATATATTATACAATTTTATTTTATAAAAACGATTCATTATTATGAATTACCCTGTATCAATCTAAAATATTAAAAATAGCTCCTTTATTGTATCCACATAAAGCTAAGACTTTTCCTCCTAGATGCCATTGCACATCTGAGACAATTATTCCTTTTGGTGTTTGTATGCATGTTGCTCCCTCAGGACACCATTCAAATATATGAGGAGTTTCAGTAAGTGCTATCAAACGAGTACAAGTGGGACTCCACTTTACACCTTAAAAACGGAATACAAGATTTGGATTATTCCAATAAAATGAGTACTAGTGAATATGGTATAACTTACTGGTAATAGGATTTCGGAGAAGCAAATATTCTACACTGTCGACATTTATATCCCATATCCAGAGTGTAGTAGGATAAGACTGATGCCTTACAGCTAAATAACGACCACAGGAGCTGAATTCCAATATGTCCACATCAGTTATGATTGGATCAGTATTGTTTTCCCTCTTAACAATTGGAATGTTTATTGGGCGATTATTTATTTCTTCTACTATATATTTAAAGGAATGAAATTGATACTTTAATAAATTGCAGTGTGCAGTTGATATTAAAAATTAACTTTTGATATGGTACTTACAAAGATGTTTTCCATTTACTGATGAATATTTGTTTGAATCTCGAATTTGAATAATCCATTCCTTATATACTTTATTCATATAATCAGATTCATTTATTATTGAGTTCAAGTATAAATCCAAAAGTGGCTTCCACGTTACGTAATTTATAAGCACAACCATTTCATTATATCCCGTAATAGCTAGAAGTTGACCACTTGGAATCCATTTGACTTTATTGATTCCTTTTATGCCTCGTTTAAATTCCTTTTCCATATCATATTTATCTGCATCATCTTCTGGAGAATATACTCCTACATGGCTGTCCAAAATAGCCGAAAATACAAGTAATTTTGATTCTCCTATATTGGAGCACCATATACATAATAGTTCGTTATCAGGAGACCAGCAAATTCCGTTAATATTCTTTAGTCTTTCACATATTAATTTCTGAAACATTAAAAACAATTTGCAAAATTATATTTGAATTGCTACTACAAGAATGTACAACAAAAGAATCCAGTTCAGTCGGTACAACAGTTTCATCAGCTACGGATTTATTGTTGTGTGTAGATAAAAGACTACCACATCTAAGGAGCATGTCAGCCTGTGGAGCATGAGCACATGGGACGTTAAGTTGTAAGCGTTAGGCTAATTTTCAAGCAAGAAAACTTAATCAAGGAATAAACAGTGTAATGACTACCCGTTATATATGTTGCGCATGCAACCGTTTTCCACATTCTCTTGACTGGGGATATAATGGAGTTGTTTGTTATGGAGCCTGCAATGCTGTTGCATTATACAAACCAGACAGTGTTGGCACTGGTAAAGTTTTTAAAACACTTCATCAACATAATGGACGAGTTATCGGTCTTCGATGGATTAAAAAACCAGATTTGCAACCAGAAACTGAGTTTTTATCAGCATCAAATGATGGCACTGCTATTATCTGGTCAAAAACCAGTGACACGTTTGAGCCCACATCAATACTGAAAAATACTGATGCTCTTACCATTGCCAATGCATTGTACGTTCCTGAAGATGATAACAGTTCAAGTGGAGACTACCTTACATTAATTATCGGTACAGGATCCATTAATGGAGATTTCAAACTCTGGACGAGAAACAGTAATAGGGATCTTCACTGTTTCCAAACATTGGAACTTAAGCGAAAGTTGCCAGTAGAAGCTGCATTCTCATTTTTGCCCAATCGTCAAAAGCCTCTATTAGCTTTGTCAATGGAGGACTCTTCAGTGCAATTATACTGTCAGGATTCATCAGGAAATTTTATAAAAGTTCAAGTATTGGTTGGTCACGAAGATTGGATTCGTTGTATGGAGTTTGCTCATGACAATAATGGCAATGTGCTCTTAGCTACTGGTTCACAGGACAGCACAATACGTTTATGGAAAATTTCTATGGACAAAGAAGAAGTTGCTTCTGATGAACTTAAACAGAAAAAACAACAATTTCTTGTTCAAAAAATAAAATATAATGTCACATTGGAATCTATTTTAAGTAGCCACGAGGGATGGATTTATGGAATACACTGGCATCCAGCAAAAATTTTTAATGGAAAATATGATCAACCTATGAAATTATTATCATCTTCGCTTGATAAAACTATGATAATCTGGGAACCTGATCCTATGAGTGGTGTTTGGTTAGAGTCAATAAGGGTTGGAGATGTTGGCGGAAATTCCGTAGGATTTTATGGCTGTAAATTTGGACCAAATGGAGAAAGTATATTGGCTCATGGATACCAGGGATCTTTCCACATTTGGAAATATTTACAAGAAACAAACAACTGGGCTCCGGAAACAGCACCTAGTGGCCATTTTGCAGAAGTTGTAGATTTATGTTGGGATTCAAAGGGAAGGTGTGTAATTCTATATCTTTCAATAACCCTTGATATTATCAATAACCATATTGTTAACTCTAACTATAAATATAATTTAATTACAGATTTCTAATGACAACTAGCTCAGATCAAACCACAAGAATTCATGCACCTTGGAGGTATGAGTTAGAAGAGTGTTGGCATGAAATAGGACGTCCTCAAGTTCATGGCTATGACATGTCTTGTCTAGCAATGTTATCGCCTTACATGTTTGCATCAGGTGCTGAAGAAAAAGTAATAAGAACATTCACGGCGCCAGCAACGTTTATAAACTATTTGAAGAAACTAGCTAATGCTGATGATTTCCAAGGAGTTTTAGCTGAGAGTGCTTCGGTACCTGCACTTGGCTTAACAAATAAAGCGGTTTTCGAAGGAGAAAAAGCAACTGGAGAAAACTTATATGTTGGTTATTCAAAAGATCTAAACTATGAACAACCTCCAACCGAAGAGGAATTAATTCAACACACACTATGGCCAGAGTTACAAAAGTTATATGGACATGGGTATGAAATATTTTCCCTGGCTGCAAGACACGATGGTTCTATGCTTGCTACAGCTTGTAAATCTACGTCGCCTGAACACTCTGCCATTATTCTATGGAGTACAAAGACTTGGTCACAAGTTCAAAAATTAGTGTCTCACCAGCTGACAGTGACGCAATTGGCATTCTCTCCAAATGATCGATTCTTAGTATCGGTATCAAGGGATAGAAGATGGTCCCTGTTTCAAGAGGATGGAAATTCGTATAATTTAATAGCTGCTAGTTTAAAAAAGGATAGCCTGCATAGTCGTATAATTTGGTGCTGTGCGTGGTCGCACGATTCAAAATACTATGCGACAGGATCCCGTGATGGAAAAGTCGGTATATGGAGTACTTTTATTCAGAATGATAACATAGTCATGCCAATTACCAGTTTGGATAGTAAAGACAATTCAGTAACAGCGATTGCATTCGCGCCATTGTTTGTTAACACGGATGCATATGTTATAGCAATTGGTTTTGATAGTGGTAATATAGAAATTCAGAAAGTTGTAATAGATAGTGGAAATCCTGTTTGGAAAAAATATGCCACATACAATACATCTGAAGCGCATCATTTAACAGTTAAAAGGCTCATGTTCCAGCCAGAGGGAGAAAACTCACAGAAAGGAATTCTCCAGTTAGCAAGTTGTAGTTGCGATCATACAGTTAAAATATATCAGTTTAATATGAAGGAGCTGTCCCTTTTGTAAATTTTGCATGCAAGAATAAACGTTTATTTATATACTTGGCTATGAGAATCGTACTTACCCTACTTATTTTCCAGTTCTTCGTTTTGTAGATAGCAACACTATCTTCATCATTTTCTGTTACTATAAGAGCCAGCTTCTTTCCATTTGGACTAAATTGGAGTTTCTTGTTAGCAGACGATTTTAAATTCTGTATGTATGTTACGTTTCTATTTTCCAAAGACCATATTGATATTTGAATCTGTACAAAAATATATATAAACATAGCAAATAAAACTGTATGCATAATATACTTTGTGATTTAATTACATTGAAATCTGCCACTGTAATAATGTGCCTACTATCCGGAGACCATGTTACTTGTTCTAATCCTGCACTACCCTCAATCAATTTGCATCTCCATTCTGGGAAGCAAATTGAAAATACCCTGATAACAGCTTTCTTGAAATTGGAGCATAATATATATTCACTGTCCAGGGACCATTCGATATACTGCAATTATTAATTAATATTAATATCAATTAAATGTATCATTAGTAATATCGTTATATTATATTCCATCGTCATGAAAGATATTTGAGGAAAGCATCTGTTGTGGCATGAGCTCAACATGATACACTAACCTCAATAATATCCCCAAATACGTATGATTGAAAAGTATCAAAGGTTCCCGTATTTTTAATAATCAAGTTTCCTTGAAATGCTACTGCTAAAAATCTTTCATCATTGGAAAAACTGCACAAGTGGCTATTCATGCGAAATATCTCATTTTCCACTTCTGTCATCGCGCGTCTCCTACAATTTAAAACCGGTGACTTGAAAATGCACTGCAGGCAACTGCAAAAATTATTTTATACGATAATATGATTAGAATATCAGATAGTAATTGAATAATTCCCAGTTTCCATTAACTATATACACTATGATAATAATCAAAAACATAATTATTTGTGACGTCCTCTTTATTAATGTTCTTACGTTAAATAAAATTTCTCTTCTTTATTTTATAGTTGGTATTATTGAATTTAAAAAAGCTTCTCTATGGCAGTTAGTAAATTTGTTTGTAGTTCTACTTGAAGAATTCAGTAAAACGTAAGCCTATGTTTAGTAATTAATTATTATTAAAATTATTAAACAATATAATTTTGTGTAACATTTTTTATTTTAATACTTATTTAAAATTGAATTTCAGTGTATATACATAAAGTATATAATTTTGTTTCTATAAGGTTAATGAAATTATTCTCTATTTCTTCAATGTGAATGGTGTTGCAATAACTCTTTAATTTTCTTAGTAACTGTTCATGTACATTGTTAATTAATTTTACGCAATCCTTTAGAATTTTGATGTGCACAGGATTAAGAAAATGACTGTCTTGGAGTTTGTGATACCTTTGGAGAAGGATGAACTTTTACAGTCACATACAGGACAGTATTGTGTTAATGAAGTTCTTCCCCCACGTGCCATACCCCAAGCCATCAGCGGTAAGTGTCTCAAATTTTTTTATGATTAAATTTCTTTTTGTGTGAATATAAAAAATAAAAAGGAATGGATATTGCTATTGACATTCTGATGATTATAATAATTTATTTAATAGATACCAGAGTTGCCTTGCAAGATAAAGGTGTGAACTTCATCTTGGAGCATTTCGATACCTTCTTTTCCATAATTGTACATGGTTCCAAAATTGAGCTGTCTATGATTACTAGAGGATTCGATAGGCTCGTTAGAAGTAAGTTAACAGTTATGAAAATCAGGTCACACAATCTGGTTTTAAAATGATCATTTTGTTAGATCATGTGCTTATGTTTTTCTTTTCATTCATCCGATAGCTCTGGAAATATTAGTGGATGATTTAGAGAAGGTGTTTGATAATGGTACAGAATTGATACCAGAAGACAGATCCCGTTTACTATGTATCAATAAAATGTTAGCATATCTTGTATCTTGGTTTATACGCCATATTAATGATCGTGTGCAGCAAGATGCTGGTAATACAGATCTGATGGGAAAGGTATAACAGAAATTTATATCCAAACGAGTAAAAGGTAAATTTATGATAATGAATGGAAAATAAAACGAATTCTTTATTATGTACTATGAAATAGCGAAAGAAGAATGCTAAAAAATCAGATGCAGAAGAGGAGTGGGAAAGGCATAAGCAGAAATCATTGGAGCTTATATATCGTTGGTTGCAGCAACCACTACAAAAGCTGTGGCAACCTCCTATTGCTGAGGATTCATTTATCTCGTAAGTCTACTATACATGATTGCCAATTAATTAAATAATTTATCTGCAATAGCTATATCTCATAACTACATAACTTATGAAAAAATCAAATGATTCTACTGAATAACTCGTTCAAGAATATAATTTTACAGTGTTTTGACGCAAGTATGCTATTCAATATTGGAAGACGCAAAAGATTCAAAGCAAAAGCCACTAAGAGAAACAATTTTCGAGGTAATTTGTTAATTTGGATTATAAAAGTCTTAAGAAATAAATAAAATTCTTTAAATGCGTTACTACAGAACCATATCTTGTACAGATTTTAGGTACACTAGTAAAAAGGTACAATCACGGTGTAATCTGTGTAATAAAAATAGTACAGGTATGTATTAATTATCGATTAACATAATTTACAAAGATTGAAATTCATCAGAAACTGATTTTTCTGTTTTGTTCAGCTGGTGAAATTACATGACGTCTTAGCAATTCCACTTGCCACAGGAATTGCCCAAATGGTAACTGAAACCGGTTGTACCGGAATGATAAAGGAATTCGTTCGAGAAATCGGCCAAACCGAAGCTGAAGAAGGAGATGCTCGCAATATTTCAATATTTCTGGAATCTCTCTCCTCAGCAAGGCCTGACCTCTTATTGCCTATTCTAGGTAGCATCACGGATTATCTATCAAACGATGTAAGATTTTTTGTGTGAATCTCTGAAATAGTTTATTAACAGAACTTCTTTCATTACTTAATAGAAATCCTTACTGTAATGTCTTATAACACTTGCAGCAATACACTATGAGAAACTGCGTTATCAGCATCCTAGGGGCTATAATATTAGGAGCTTTAACGGGAGAAGATTTAACTCCGGAGCAAAAAGAGACACGTGATGAGTGTCTGGACAACCTAGAAGAACATATCCTGGATACCAATGCTTATGTCAGGTCGAAGGTTCTTAACACGTGGCAAAAGTTATGTTGTGAGGGTGCTGTTCCTCTAGCTAGACAAGGAAGTCTTCTTAAAGCGACTGTGTTACGATTGGAAGACAAGAGTGCGAACGTTCGAAAGCAGGCATTTCAATTATTACGTGCATTGCTTCAGGGTAATCCTTACGCTGCCAAGGTAGAGATCAAGTAATTTTGTTTTAAAAACATCCTCACAATTAACGACTTACTATAAGAATTTTAATTGATGGAAATTCTTAATGCCTGCAGCTTAACCAGAATGAATTATCGAAGCAGCTTGAAGACGCAAAAACTAAATTGAAACAACTGCGCACTGAGCAGGCCAGTCAAAGTGTTCGTGGAGACGAGGAGAGATTGCAATTTTGGAACAGTCAGCTTCCAGTAATAAGGACAGCTATCAAAAACGTTTTGAATGAAGGTAACAGTTATTAATTACATTTCTATCTATACAAGCGATTACTAAGTTATTGAATCTATGAAAAATATAGAAAACATCGTAAATGAAAACATTGAAGACGTGGACGAGGCTTTTGAGAAGATAAGACAGTTGATGTTGAAAGAGCATGTACTGGAAGCAGTGCAATACTTATGGCATGTAAGTGCACAACTTCCTGGAGCACCAGATATGAGGAATATGGATTCCAATAGTCAAGAAGAATGCCTCTTTCTATTTTTACTGAAAATATTCATGGAGTCGGAGGCTTCGAACTCCAACACCGTAGATAACAATAAGAAAACAACTGACTTGGAAAAGTCAAAGGAAAAAGAGCGTAAAAGGCAAAAGGACGAACTCAAAGCACAAAAAAGACTCGTCGAATATTTGAAGGCAAGTCGAAAGAATAATTTCTCCATTCCTTCCGCATGAAATATCCAAACTCCAGTTACAAATACAATTGTTTAATTCTCAGGATTGTTCGCAATTCGCTCAAGAGCTTGCAAAAGCTATACCGCAGGCTGAACATCTTCTTTTTTCAACCACAGTCAGCGATGCTGTAGAAGCCTGTGCATTTCTTGGTACAGCTTGTCAGTTTCGTGTAGCTGGTGCCATAAATGGAGTACGAAAAGCTTTATTCCAGGTCTTTAGTCGTGATCAGTCAGTCCAGGACAATGTGGCAAAGGTTTACAAAGAACTGTATCTAGGAACCAGTCAACAATATCAATCAGAGCGTCAACGTGGTTTGGCATCTGTAAAAGCTCTTCTTCGCTTTGTAATGGATCTGGAACCTGGACAGAGTCCTGCACTTACTCAGTTGATTGTTTCCTGGTGTAATAGTAAGGATCTTGATGCAGACGCGTTGCAGGTAATTGACTATATTTAATTTTCTTTTTGTATCAGTGAATTGAGTATCGATCTTTGGATAGGTCATGTGGGAAAAATTCTCAATGAAATTACCGGATACCACGCCGGAAGAAAGCAGAGCTGCTCTCGTCTTAATAACTATGGCAGCGAAAGGCGAATCTGCAATAATTACTGGGAATTTGGATGTTTTATTAAAAATAGGTCTTGGTAGTCGAGCGAAAACTGATTTGCTCTTAGCTAGGGACACTTGTAGAGCGCTTCATAAGATTCCGAACAATAACGCAGATCCCCATAAGCCTCCTGTTAGGTAAGTTTACGTATCTGTTAGTAGAGTTCTTTTTTGTGGCTTTACATTTTTCTATTTAATGCTTGCTTTTGTTCGTAGGTATGCAAACGATCATGAAATATTCAAAAAGATTCTTGAACTTCTAACTGAGAATTTCATGAATCTGGAGGATGAGTGTTACATTTCCTTTGCAACAGATGCTATAAATGTTATATATCACGTAAGATAGCATATTTTTGTGCAAGATTTACTCATTTAACATAGACTAGTTTGAGAAATAATAAATATATTTTATTAGTTAGCGAATCAACCCGATAAGTTAATTAAGGAAATGATGCTTGATGTGGTTGCGAAAGGTAATTTTGTCAAAGACAGTTCAGACAGTGCCGTAGCACCTGCACCACTTTTAGCAAGACTCTTGTATCTTGTTGGTCACATTGCCATTCGACAGATGGTACACCTTGACACTGCAGTATACAAGGAATTAAAACGTAGAAATGAATTACGAGAGATGAAACGTGGACGTAAATCTAAGAAAAGAGATACGGTGCCACTGGAGAGTGTTCCAAACACTCCTTCCTGTGCAAGTCAAACTCTTCGTAACAAAGAGGTACTATTCAGCAGTTTCTACATTACAACATCTTATGATATTATTAATTTAGTATTTTTGTTTCACGTAGAACAGTACTATCGAGGACAATGGCGAAGAAGCTCTAGAAGGAGCGACGGCTGATGATGTTGATGCAGAATTTATTAATGCGACGTTAGAAAATGACATCGTTACAGGGGACGGACTACTCGCTAAATTTGTGTGCGTAAATTTAACACGTTGCTGATATTTTCCGTGTTATCATTAGTCATTTTTCGAAATCATTATGCGATTTATTCAGTGGCTAAACGAACTAAGTGGATTTTTGAAAATATTTGCAGTCCTCTCGTGCTAGACATTTGTCGATATCCAGACAAATATAATGATGAAAATGTGCAGGCCTGGGGTGTTCTTGCTCTCAGTAAAATGATGACTGTCAGCAGTCACTTTTGCGAGGAGTCTCTACAACTTTTGGTTACGATAATGGAACGATCGCCTTATCCTGGAATTAGAGCGAACGTTTTGATTGGACTGACGGACTTGACTATTAGATTTCCTAATCAGATAGAGCCTTGGACGAGCCACATTTATGGCAGGTATGTTGCAAGAGAGGACTTACATTTTTATTTAACAATACTCTAAAGCTAGAATGCTGATAATATTGATTGCAGGCTGCGCGACGACAATACTAATGTGCGAAGTACTTGTGTTCGTATGTTATCCAACCTGATAATGAGAGAAATGGTGAGGGTCAAGGGCCAAGTGTCAGAGCTGGCACTTTGTATTGTCGACCCCGATCCTGACATTTGTCAAAGTACGAGGCAGTTCTTTAGAGATCTTTCTCAAAAGGGTAACGCTTTGTACAATGTAATGCCTGATATACTATCTCGATTAAGCGATCCTGAGCTTCATTTGGAAGAGGATAAGTTCCAGGAGGTTCTCCGGTAAATGAAAGAACCATACAATTTTCTCAACATTACTGTTCTACAACAATTAAATGTTCCTTCTTTTACTTATAGTTATATATTGGGATTATTACAAAAGGAAAGACAAGTGGATACCATAATCGAAAAGCTCTGCGCACGTTTTAAATTGGCTACCACTGAACGTCAATGGCGCGATCTCTCTTATTGCTTGTCGCTTCTTCATTTTAGTGGAAAAAGTAATTAATGAAATAATCGACAGTCTTAATTTCATTGCGAAGTTTCTTTTAGCATGTAGCTAAGAATGAAATTGTGTATTCTTTCAGGTATCAGACGTCTGATAGAGAGTCTGCCACTTCTAAAGGACAAGATTCATCACAGAGAAGTGCTAAAGGCACTTCGGAGTATAATCGATCAGACGAAAAAAAGACCAGACGCAAAGGCAGCCTGCCTTGAATTAGATGAGAAGATTAAGGAATTGCTTGAGAACACAAAAACTATGGAAGATAGAGATCCAGACGCTGATGCTATGCCCCCTCCGCGACTTCCGCCTCGTAAAAAAGTCGTTCGTAAAGCAGGAAAACAAAGCAGCAGCGAAGAAGAGGATTCGTCGGATGATGATGACGAAGTGTCAACCCCAAGAAGAGGTACGTGATAATTAGAATTATTAATATCCGTATGCAATACTTGTTCTTAAATAATTTCAAAAGAATTAATTGATTTTATGATTCAGATATAAGAAGTAAACGGAAATCACGCACGACAGAGCGGTCTGATTCAGACTCTGACGAAGATGCTGCCTCGGCTTTCAGCAAAACTCCTTCAAAGCGAAGTGAGTGTCAATAAAATTAAAATTTGCATTATACAGATCGCTTTATTGATTTTATGAAACAAAATCATTTGTTTAAATCTTTATCTTTTATTAGCTTCAAAAACGCCAAGACGACAGAAGATACTTGAAACCCCCAGTACTCTAAAAACTCCAAGACGAAATCCAACTAGTAGAACACCTGCAAGATCATCAACAGAAACACCAACAAGAACTTCACTGCGACTATCAACCAGGTCAGCACGATCGAAAAAAATGTAAGATTAGTTTAGCATATCATTAAAGGCCTTATAATTCATTATTTTTTCATTAAACTAGTAACGAGTTACTCGATTAAACCGAAAGATGCAATTTGTACATTTCTTTTATTGCATTTCAAATAAAAATAATGGAAAATAATTACATTTGTATCTAACGAATCTCATAATAATTTATTGTTCCGTTGCTCTTTTCTTTAGAGACTTATCAGTCATTCTGAAGTCTTTTCAACAAAAAGAACCGATGAACTATAATTCAATTACCTAACTGTAATCATTTTCAGTAAACAGAAGGACGCGCACAGAGATCAATATTATTGTACAAAGTTGTTTTCTTTTTTTTTTCTTTAATGAATTAATAAAACAAAATAACAATAGTATGCACACATATCATTGTGTCAGAATGTGACGATTGCTCAAGTAAAATTCGTTTGGAGTTCGATAATCTATAAATGTAAAATAATTAAATTCATGCTCCTAGAGTATATTATTATGCTCTTAGCACTGATACCCTTAAATCTGTATTTTTTTCATAATTCACAGGAATTGTTCTTACTTAGAACACACCATTCGATCCCATAGATTCCATCTTAGAAACCATTTCTTAGTCGTTACAAGGTAACAAAAGAATTACTATTAGAAGACATAGGACACCCAAATGTCTTCTAAATCATTATATTACGCTATTATACATAAACAAAATTATCTTTTCATCAGTACCAATAGAGAAACGATCGTCTTAATTTCTCTATAAGAATATTCTAAGTAACATAAAATCTTAAAGGAGAGAATTTCGTTATCCTTAAACAAGACTAGACACTGTGACACATCAAATCATCAATCCAATCTGGTTCCACATTTTCGTGGATCGAATGTATATGCAAAAGTGTTATAAACAAAAGAAAAGTGAGGAAGAGAGAAAACATAATGACTCTCAGAGATGCATACAGGGCGGACTAAGGAATTATACTGAAATAAAGTAAAAAAAAAAAAAACAAGAAAAGGAAGTTCGAAGGCGAATTAACATGCGTACAGACCTAGAGCATCCTGATGATGATGATGGTTTATGCAATCATTGTCTACTCTGCCTGTACAATGTGAAACGTACCTTCGATACGAACACAGCCGAGGCATTATACACCTTTATACGAAATCATCAAAATACATAAGATGATGATTAAACAGAATGTCGATGTTTCTTACGCTAAGGTAAGTCACGGCTAGCGCTACGCTTAAACGTCATGGATCGCACTTCCGTTGCTGATTTTATTGGCTTGGAAGTCGTCGTGATTGCGGAAGTACTAGAAGGTGCAGAACTAGGAGTCGGACTCTGTGACAGAGATGCTCTATCGTCATTGGCAGATTTTTCACGTTCCAATCTCTGTTTACTGAACTTTCCCATGCCAGGTCGATAGATCTCCATAGCAGGACGATCCTGAAAGGTGTAATTAGTCATGAAATTCCTGCTATTGACTTTTCACGGTGCAGATGATATCTTTGAAATGATTAGACTCATTTTATTTTACCTTGTTTCTGATCCTACGTTCCAATCTTGGATCCTTCTTATCCTTTTCTTTATCCTCAGCTTCATTTTTCTTCAGGTTACTCTGGTCGGCACCATCTAAGGATTTATGACGTCTCAATGATCCACCATCACCTGCTCCCCCTTCGCCGCCACTTTCCAACGAACTGCGTCTCTTTACCACTTTTCCCGCGTCCTTCCTGCTGTCTAAGTCGGCGCTGTAATTTGTCTCCTGATCAATATGATCGTTCGACCTTGATTTGGCTGACTCCTTGGAATCGTTCTGACACGATGACGGCACTCCTTCACTCTCTAAAAATAAGGATATTTCAGGATCATCGAATGTTCCAATAATCCCATAAAGCTTGGTTAAGATGAAAGTAACGATGGCTCACCTTGAATTTCTGTGATTTGCCTTAAAGACGCGGCATCCAACTTATCATCCTTTACTACTGGCCCCGAAGATTTGCTATCGTCAGAGTCTACTTTGACCTTTTGCTTATCAGTATTCTTCTTCGTGTCATCCTTAGACGTTTGATTTTTGTCTGTTTTCCTGGAAGCAGCGGATACGACGATTTCAACTTGTTTGTCCTTCTTTTGACTAGACTCTCGTTCCTCCTTCCTTGGCTTCGCACCAGCTGCAGTTGTTGCTTCCGCACTGGTATCAACACTCTGTCTCTTAGCTTCAGCTAGTCTCTTCTTTTCTTGTCTCATCTTCTCGTAACTCTTTCCTCGCTTCTCTTCCGCCTTACGATCTCTTAACTCCTTCCCGTCGTCCTTAGGCTCGTTCTTCCTGTCCTCCTTCATTTCGCTTCGCCTGTCTTCCTTTGGATTTTCTCTGTCATCCTTCCTGCCGTATGGCTTTTTCTCCTCGTGCTTTCTTTGATGCTTTGACGCATCTCTGTCCTTGTTTCTCTCATCTCGTTCCCGGTATCCTTTAGCCAGCGTCTTCGAATCTCGGTCTCGAGACAATTTCTCACGCATTTTCTCATCTCGCTTATTGCGATTCTTCAAATCCTTCAGAGACAGCTTTTCCTTCTCTTCCTTGTTCTCTTTGTTATCCTTGCTCGTCTCTCGCTCAGCATCCGGATTCTTGAGCACCTGCAACAGACGAGATCTTGTACTTTGATAATGCACTGGGAATTCTATAAGACGACACTGATCTATGTCGACTTACTCAGGCGAGAGCTGCTAATCGAATTGAAGTTCAAAGATAAAGAAAACACCTAGAGCTTCTATGAGTAAAAGAAAACATATTCATAAAGAATATAATATTATATAATTATTTCCTCCGTGTTCAGTGATAACGCTTGTGCTGTTATTTATTAAAGAAAATAACGAGCGACAATAAATTTCGTGCACTCGTCTACTACAAATAACGTATTACGTTCTGGAATATAATTTCTTAAGAATCTTTGAAGTATCGTGTGGGTTATAGAAAGTGACATTGCCGATGATCCCTCAGCAGTGGACTGATTAATGGCGGGAAACATGAATTTCTTCATTACTCATCTGTATATGCCGTTCATGAGTTTTTACGAAATCCTGGTAATCCAGTTTTGATGGCTGTTTTAAAAGGACATATCTTGTCGCCAATAGGAACAGCGCTACAACTTTTTGATTTAGTTAAAAAATTTGGATTTTGTGATTCCCATATCTTTCGTAAGTTCATCGAATGACTCTTTGGCAAAGCTGGGAAATATTCATTGTTATCTGTACATCGAATTGCTACATTTTTTTTCTTTCTTTCCGTTACAAGACCGCGTTTGGTATGAAACCAATTACGATCATGTGCATTATATTTTCTCCAGTAGCAGTCTTCTCTTTGGAAACCCTTTTCACGGTAGTCAAATAATTTTCTAATGTCAGATTGTCTTATATCAGTTGTCTCGTGTCTTTTGATACGCGTTATTGTCTTCTCCTTTGTGTAAACGTCAACGCCTTCGGAGATTCGATCACGGATGTTACACAAACTGTCATTCACTTTCGAATTATTTGGTTCCTCAGTGCACTTTGTTTCAAAGAATTTACCGTGGGATTCTACAGGTTGCTCCAGGGCGTCACCGGGACATTGGGAAATGACTTCTTTTAATACAGAATTTGAGGGCAAAACAAGGTATAGGTTTTCGTTCTGGTCTTCGTCGCTACAGTGTATGCGCTGCGAAGGGGAAGGTTAATATCAGCGACTAAATGTAGGCAATGTTTCCCAAACACTAACGCGTTATGATTTTCGAAAATTTATACCGGAAGGAATCATGCTTATTATTTTTCAAAGAGGAGGTTATCTAAAAGTTTGGGAATCATTGAATTGACCCTCATACGAAGGATCAAATGAAACTGAATGTTTTACAAATTTTTTTGTTCAGTAAAATTGTTTGTGCAATTAGTTTATAAGGGAAAAATTAGTCGATTATTAGATAAATGTTAAGCTCCTTATAATTAGTAGTAATATTTATAATCACCTTGGATATTGTTGGCTCATCCTTTGCTCTCCGCCTCTCGATATCCCGACGACGTCGTTCTTCTCGCTTTTCATCCCTTAGACGTTGTTTCTCTTGCTTACGTTGTTTTAGAAATTCCAAGAGCGGTGTGGTTGTTACTTTCTTTTGTGAATCTGGAGCAAAGTGTTTATTATTTAATTTTGACACTCTATTATGCTGTGTATTTATAGTGATAATGTTTCATTGAACAGTCCTAATACTTACTGTCGGATGGCTGATAAGAGTATTCTGTTTTTGGCTGCCCTGTTCCAGACTCGGATTCCAAATTTTTTAAACTTTCCAGAAAACTAATGTAATATGGATCTGTCTCAAGAGTACCACATTTTAAATCCTTCTTCTTCCCTACACGTTTCTTGGGTAACCTTTGGAATGGAGCAAATTCCACTACAGCCGGATACTCTGCACCCTTTGAGTCAACGAAGACATAATTATCAAATTTCTCTCGAAATATAAAAATGTCCTGCTGCTCCAGGAAGTTGATATAAGCACGTGAGAATGCATATTGACCAAGTGACGTATCAGCTCTGACAAAATACAGATAATCGTGCTCAGGAAGTGGAGAGACCTGCTCCATAAATTGCTCCTGTGTCATCGATGGTGGTAGTCGCCTTATTACTACCTATACAAACAATAAACAGTATAACTTAAAATAGATTGTATTACGTAAGATTTGTTACACCAATTACACATTTATTTTTAAAATTTGTATCTTTATCATTCTAGGTAAAACTGCAGAATAAGACTTTTTCTTGAAGAACCACATCTAAAAAAAACTAAACAATTCATAGTTAACTTCAAGAAGGAGTCGTATTCTCCTTCTAAATAATGTTACAATATCAAGAACATTTGAACGGCATTGTACTTAACTGAATTAACTCCAAAACAGAATATTTATTAATGTTACTTAGACAATTAAATTATTCCTGCTCTTTTTATAACAATTTATTTTTTAAGAATGAAACAATGAATTAATATTGTTTTAATACCCAAAATAATGAAATTGTAAACTGAATCCTAACCAAATATTGAAAATACGTTTATCTAAAATACAATCTACCCAGAGAGTAGCAATTTACATAAAATATTTTAAACGATTTTCTAAACATGTAATTCGTATCAAATTATGATGTACCTTCGTCATAGGTCGGCATTTCTCCTTTTTATTATCTCTCAACTTGTTAGCATCAGGAGTGCTGGTCTGTGATTCAGTTTGAGCTGATGTCTCAGACTGCTGTGTTTCCTCAGTCATTCTCAGATGAAATCGTCGATTTTTATGAAAGCCAAGAGTATTGCTTTTATCATGCCAATCCCAACTTTCCAATAAATAATGTTCTAAGCGAACAATTTTCAAACAGGTCAACAAAATAAACCTCTGCCGTTTACGAACAGTCCACTGCCATCTTGATTACTACACGATGTTTCCAATGGAGATTTTTTGAAACAGTAAAAAGCACGCAGAGGTTTACAGCACATTTTTTTATTATGTTCATTATATATTGCAAAGTTAACATAAATCTATTATTTTTAAATAATACAATACCACAGGACAGAGTAGACGTATTACAAACTATTAATACTGTTGTTTTAAGAGTAATTATATGTGAGCTACAAATATACAATTTTTCATATACATCTTAAATGTTTATTCTTAATAGAAACACTTTTAAATATATATTAAAAAATCTTTTAGGCAATTGCTCGGACGATGCTAAATGTTAACTAAAACACGCCCAGTTGCATTTTATTTTTATAAAAGTAAAAAGATAAATGCTCTGTAAATGAAAAATTAGGGACTGAAAGATGAAACTTTATATGTACTATAAAATTAACAGAAATATACTATATAATGAAACTCTTCTACAATCTTCTATAATCATCACGTTGTTGAGGTTGCGAAGTTGATATCAATGTAGAGTATATGAAGGGTAAAAAAGAAGCCAATGCTAAGCAAAGACCGATGAATGGACGGTACCATACCCAAGCAAAACCAATAACCAGTAAACTGATTGACATTGAAACTGACATAGTAACAGATTCAATTGCAATTATCCCACACAGGAAGGTAGAATTTAAGATCAATGTTCTCAATATATTTGCCAAGCATGTTGCTGCTAGAAACATCACTAGCCATCCAAGACCTCTGTATAATAATTATATTTTTATTGATTTTTGAAATAATTGTTTAGGAAATCAATATATTACCTATTAGTCCATGTGCGCCAATAATTGTGAACGTGTTCCATGTGGAACATTTGATCCACTGACAGCTTGTGTTTACGTTGAAGCAAAATTTCTTCACCACGTGAAGTGATATATGGGACTATTGTTCCATGAATCATCAAGCCAATGATGGAGTAAATGTCGTCAGCTTTTCCTGCATAGGAAAATTGTATTCGAATGTCTCCTACCTGTGCATGAAAATATTATAATATTATGTTATAACGTGAATTAAATAACTGTTTTGACTGATCGGTACCTGAGGATTCCACAAATCTGCACTATGATAATATAGTCCTGAGTGCATTTTAATATCTCTACGCTCTGGTCTCTCGTCGCTGGTAATTTCGACAAAATCATTGAACTTTTTCTTTAGTTCTGTACCAAGTGTTATAGCTCCTATTTTAACTTCATCTGCAATTTGTACTTGACTCTTAATAGGTATATTCTTTGGATTATGATGTCCAGTTTTAATATAAAATTGATCAGAATCGATAAGTTTGTCTTTCCACTCAGTAGAATAGTAATAATGTTTTTTGTCTTCCGTTGCTCCTCCAAAACTGAAAAATGTTAATTATACGATTGAATTCAAAGCACTGATTAAAGTTGTATAAAATTCGTATGTTTGGAAATTGGATGACTGTGTTATTGCAGAATTAGGAAAGAAGTTACCTTCGCTCTTCTTCAATCTCAATCCACTGATACATCTGAACTCGTCTTTTAAGTTTGACACTAGCCATAACAACTCCATAATCTGGTTCTGTTAAAGGTTCAGAAACTGATATATAACCAGTAAAATGAACCAATCGCCCTTCGTGTTCAGGTAATATCTTCATTGGATTTGAGAGCACAGCAACATTACGCAAAGCCTCATCTAAAGAATGTGCTACTTTTGCAGCATGACCCTAGAAATGAGTATTTGTTAATGAAGCTTTACTCATTACATTAAGCAAAATATTTTCATTAAACACACCTCATTCCAAAAAAGAAGACACATGCCAACGGCAAATAAAATTGAACCTATGATCGCTGTGAGCCATGATTCTTTGAATTGCTCCGAAACACTCATTGGTACATGTACAGGACCTAATTGTCGCCCGTTTGAACGATTCCGATGTGCTCGCTCTGTATGTAACCGTTGTGGTTGTCCATTCTGCTATTTTCCATTAATGTAATCATGGCAAATAAGGAGAAAGATTAATTGCAAAGACATTGGCACAAATATTGTCAATTTATATGGTTCGATATTGAACATTGTCGCAAATTAGAATATTCGTTGTTACATTAACAACATCGTTATCCATACAATACTTTTATATTATAGCTGTACAATATTGTAGATAAAAAAAAATTATTATAGATGAAGTTGAATAATCTATTGTGTAAAGTATAACATTATAGTTATTTCTAACAAGTATCTTTCTTACATTTGTGCGATACATTATGCAGTATTAAATATGATGATCATCAAGGTTTAGTTCGTGTTCTTTATGAGAAAATTAATTTTTATTTATCGAACTACATTTTGAGGTTACGCGCCTGGAGCAACTCGTTACATGCCCTTCTATTCTTGCATGGCAAGTATTCTTTACACGGACTCATTTTACCGAAAGCAAATTATTAATTACACATTAAACAATTTTCAATATTCTGATATCTTTCCATCATGATGTTGAACGTTTCATCACTGGATTACATGGCATGTCTTCCATCCATAGATATACATATATGTATCCTTCAATACGACTTAAAATGTTTATTGATTTTTCGTACTTCGTTAAAGCAGAACTAATCTTTAAATCTAAAACGTCATTGGCATCATAACATTATTCTGTGTTAACTTTTAACCATTTTAGTATTCAATGACGTAAGTGGTCTAAATTATTTATAAACTGACTCCGCAGCAGTACTTAGCAAGGAAAAATTGTGTAAAATAAAAATCATTTTTCCACTTCAATCGCTATATAAAACGAAACGTATAAAGACATATTTTGAAAATTATATAATAATCGTAAGAATTTAGTTATGATTACTTTCTTCAATGCCTTTTTTTTCTCCTAATTAATGCGAGAAAGCTCATTTTTACTAAAGTCGAAATGATATGATATAATCCTATAACAAAAAGTTGTAAGTTGTACGAAGAAAACAATACTTTTAAAGATGTTAAAGACTCTATGAATTTTTGACATTTAACATCGAAAGAGAGAATCAGACGTCCTTTGCAATATTTTAAAAAATGGACGTTTATTTTATCACGTACAAGATAAATGATGAAAATTAAATAGTCGTTATTTCTAATACCTTAAAAATATATTAAGCTTGTACTCTGCTTTAACATATTACCATAACGTTTTTCAAAAAGACGGTGTTGTATTGCGAATGATCGTACCGGTTTCAAGCAGTTTCGGATAGATCGTCAAGTCATACGATGGACTAATCATGCATTTAATTCTGTCCCGATGTAATGAATCACATATACATATTCACCTATCAATATTATTTTAGGACGCTGCAAAAGGCACATTATTCCAATTGGCTTATTGGAAATCCACATAGAGCATTGACCAAAACACACATTTGTGGAATGGGCAGCTAGTCCGAATCTATGTATGTAGGTGAACAAGTAAATTTCGTTTTTACTTAACTGTATTTTTTTAAAGCTATAAAGTTTACAACATATAAATCTTCTCATATGCTTGAAGTTTCTGTCCGAAACTGTGAAATGCGATTAAAAATGTGACGCAATTATAGAGATGCAATTATGGCGTATATAATTTTTTAAAGGGAATGTTTCCTCGAGAGGAAAATATTGTTAAGTATTTCTGACTGTATCCCCGTTTGGCAATATGAATAGTAGATATTAAATTTCCATTAGTGGATCTCCAATTTCGAATCAAGCTATAGAATAATATTCGCCTATTCCATCTAGCTCTATTAGTACTCTATATTGCGTGCACTCCTCTCAGTTTTCTCGTATACTTTCCTCATGAAAATAAAAAAAGTATCTAAAAAAAAAAAAGTACTACAGATCTAAGCATCTCTAAAAATGTTTCTTGGTCACTGTTAAAAAGATAAGTATCGTTAAAACTTGCAGTCTTAGGACGCTGCTCTCAATTTTCTTCTCTATAAGCGTGCCAACCTTATAACAAGACTATCGATTCAGTATCATCAGACGAATCTTTTCATAAGCGTAGCTCAAGTTCTTTGCAAGACCACTGCAACAACCGTTTTCCTGAATAGTCTGGAATCGATACGTGCGAAAGTTTTTCTCTTTATCGATGTAAGTCACCGCTGCCATGAGCGGACACATTATGATTTTTGTGTGATCGAGGAAATTGATCTAGAAGAAATTAAAAAAAAAAAAATAGATAACAATCAAAGCACATGTTTAATAAAATAAAATATTGTATTTGCTATCCGAAGATATACATGGTTGTCCATGAATTTCAGACTCACCTGTATAGATCCATTGGTCAACTGCATGACCACAGCAGATTGTGTTCTGAACCATTGATGCATGTACGGAATTCTCGACATGGAATCGCTTTGTTTTACTGCAACGGATCCGCCTGCCTTCATCAAGTGTTCGTTCATGTACCGCAGGAAGAAGTCCAACAGTTTCATCTTCTTATCGAGGTGACTAGGAAATTCTTTGGTCGTGTAATACAACTCCTTTCCCTCCCGATTTATGTAATGAATGTTAAAGCCGTTTGCCAACATTATCAGGCGCGTTCCATCATTAAACATCACACCGACACCATCGTCGGAAAGTTGGTAACCGAAACCATACTTATCCGAATAGTCCACCCATTTACTTACCCAGACAAATGGCTGTGCAGCTGGGTCAGTCATTTCATCTGTGAAATTTCGTGAATTTAGTACAGAGATTCCTTAGAACGAATAATAATTAAATTTACATTTATAAAATAATGTTTTCTTCTCTATAACGTTATTACGTACTAATAACTATCTTTGAAAAATTCGGAATTTATCATTTGGTTTATTTTCGAGTAAGGGATAGATTAGAGATTATTAATTACCATAACATGATGAATAAATCTCGGATAGCTAAAGTCATGGAAATGATTGTCATTAATTGTGGCGAAACCTTAATTATCTTCTGGTTAAAGGAAACTGAGTAAAATATACTAAGAAGCAAACCAATTACAAAAGCATCCTCAGAGCGCAACGTGGTCTTGTTGTTCGGACGACGTCGTTAATATTAAAAAATGCCAAAAGTTAAAATAATAAACATGCTATTTGCCGATTGAAAAAAGGTACCTGCAGAGTTAGCTGCTTTGCGCGTCGGTTTGGAACTTAAGACTGCAGCCAGCTGGTCTTTTAACGTTTGCAGCATCTTCTTTATGTCATGATTTAACTTCTGCACTTCCGAATTGCCATCCATGGACTTCGACTTGGGCGCTGGACTGTTGGGAATCCCTGGTATTTGATCAATCGTCTCCTTGCCCGTATTATGATTCATTTCAGTTAATGGCTTGCGTTGATTGTGCATCTCCAACATATCGGATCGTGGGGCCATTGTGAGGCAGGATAAGGGTAAACTCGTTGGCAAGAACCCTATAGAAATGTTACGTTATGAGTCTTTTAGGAGTTGATCGAATGGTTTGTTTAATTGAAATAAATTGAAAATAAGTTTACCTGAAGTGAAGAACACGTCCTTCATTAGTTTTCCTACATTGGGACGTTTCGAAGGATTCCCTTGCAACATATTGGATATCATATTCATTGCAGGAGTGCTGAGATGTTGTGGGGTTTTATATTGAACTTGTTTGATTCTTGCGTATGTTTCTTTCAGACTGGAGGTCTCGAATGGAGGTTTCCCGGCAAGCAATGTGTACATAATACAACCGATACTCCATACATCAACCTCATAGGAATGTCCAACTTTGTTAAGAATTTCTGGAGCTATATAATTTGGTGTCCCGCACAGTGTTCTGTATTAGGGAGAGCAAAAAAGAATAAAAACTTTAAATTTAATATAAGCGAGAGCACTGGTTTAATTTATATTTTATGGAATTTTGTTTTACGTACTTTTTGCGTTCGTCGTCACGTTCCAATTTGGTTGCAAGACCAAAATCGCCAATTTTTACTTGTAAATCGTCATTGAGGAATAAATTTCCTAGCTTCAAATCTCTGTGAATAATCTTATTTTGATGCAAGTAAAAAACACCATCCAAAATTTGCTTCATGTAAAATCTCGTTTCACACTCAGTCAATGCTTTTCTACGTTTATGTAGCTCCATCATTGACTAAAATGATATAATTATGAAATTTTCATATTCTGCTCTTAATACAAATAGTTTTACGATGCCAAGATAATTTACCCTTTTCCTACATAGCTCCAGGATGATATATATATTATTTGAATCATCAAAGAATCCATGAAATCCTACAATGTGCCGATGGTTTAAGCTTCTATGAATAGCTATTTCTTGTGTCATTTTGTCGCGTTGATTACTTTTAGTCATTATCGATTTTGGCACTATCTTCCCAGCAAAAACATGATGTGACTTTGACTCCTTAATTTCGTAACATTTTGCAAATCCACCCTATTGAATTGAAGGAAAGTTTAAGCAATTTGTATAAATATTTGACAACACAATATAATTTCGATCAATTAAAGAAAACTCTTAAAAGGAAACTTGATAAAATTATGTATTTAGTCAACAATATTAGTGTTAATAAAATGCTGCTGTAAAAACAAATTCTCTTATTTATAAGGCATTTACATGTCACGAATCGTAACATATCATTTTGCTTAGGATCATTGATATTCAAAAACTGATTTATGAAATTCATCAATATATGTCGAATACATTAAAGTTTATGAAAATGCAAATGCATTATTGGATTGTTGGTATCAGATGTCATGTCCAACAAAATTAAACTAAGATCCATTATCAAAAGTCTGAACTTTCATAAGTGTTTGTAACCAATAAGTCTTTCACAGTGTATTTACCCTTGTATACAAATATTTTCATAAGCAAGACAAAGATGTAAGTATAGAAGAGTTTACAAGAAATTGATAAATACAGGAAGAGTCGGAAAATTCTGTAAAAAAAATATTATTCCAGTGTACTTGGAATAAACTGCATTACTTTGAAGTAGGCGTTACAGAAACGATTGACGGACATCATGTTCATTTTGAAAGTACATGCTCACCTTGCCGAAAAACCGGCCTTTGATGTAACTTTTTCCGGAATTTACGTCGTATATAATGTCCGGAATGGTACACTCCTTTTCCTCTTTCGACATAATGCGTCCTTTTGTGATCCTTATGGCAGAGAGGTCAATGTATAAAACTTCGAAGTCGAGTAAAAAGTTCGTAGTTGACAAGCTCACGCTACAGCGACAAAACTGGTCTTCTTGGCAACTCGCTTTCAAGTAGCTGTTGCTTCTCGCAGAAAACGAGCAACGGACTTCGATGTTTAAATCGCCAGAATATTTCAAATCAACCAATCCCAACGCGAGATTTGAACCGCCTGACCAAATTTAAATAAACCGCGTCAACAATGCGCACCCTCCCGGCAGTCCTTGGAACTTCACTCGCCAGCCGATAGATCCTTGCACTGTTCTCAACTATCCTTTGAGGATCCAGCATGTACTAATAGTGGCTATTTCCAAAGTACCTTTACATTTATAAATTTATCTCAAAATGGATAACACAATAATAAAATTGACTGTGCTCAAAGTAAACGCATAAACAACAAGAGTTCATCAATATAATAATAAGCTTATAGTACTATAATTGCAAAATGGATTATTCAATGGATGATTTAAAAATTTTTAAATATATAGAATCTTGAAATTTATAGTCAGTCAATTTATTTATTTCAAATATATTATATATTAACATTATAATGTTAAAATAATATATTAACGCTACCTTTTATAGGCACTCCTTATTCAAAGTTAACAAGGACAGTGTCATACGAAATGAACACTCTGTTTCTAAATATGTTCTTCTCCTTGTTCCTTGTGGCTTTATGCCCCTATAGAGGGACACGTACCAGCTCCAAATATGTTAACTTATATGTATCAATGATCTGAATCAATCTGAACGGAAAGAATTTCATCTTTACGGGTTCAGTAATTCTTCATTCCGTTTGACATGAAGGTTATGGTTCGTTAATAATTTCTCGTGTAACAGTAGCCAATGAGAGGTAACATCCGGTAAACCAGCGGGCGGCCATCGGTGCTCATTTTCATTAGTATGGTCGATGCTCCTCTTTCCGGCAGCCGGCGTCCATTTTCCCTGGCGGCTTGTCGACCCTGTTGGCGCGTCTTTAGTCTGTGCGTGGATTATTTCTCATTGATCAATTAACTAAGAAAAGAGTAAAGTGCAATTCAGTTATTCCACGGGCGACTCAAGAGACTTAGAGAGTGTAATATTCTGTAATACACTTTATAGAAATATAGATCGTCAATCTTTTTGTGCAAATCGGCGAAAAATCGCGCGTAAAATTCCTAGCTCGTGATTTTTCTCGATGGCGTCCGTGGTGTAATGTGCTTATATTTTTTAAGATTTGCACCGGTGTTTTGAAAGCGTGCTTGTCATTACAGAAGTTATTGATAATGGAGGGTGCGCCAGGCAGGGGTGGCTTTAGGGGTCGCGGAGGACCTGGTGGACCTCCTATGCGAGGACGTGGTGGATTTGGTGATAGAGGAAGGTTCGTGTTGGATTATGTATTGTTTACATTGTATTTTCTATTTATAATGAATAGACATAACTTATTATGCGTAGCCGAAGATTATGCGTTGCTCCAAAATAGAATACAAAAATTGGTGTCATATTTTTGGTTTTAATATTTTATGCACCAAAAAGAAAATTCCTGAAATTTCTTTGATATAGATCATGGTATTGAATTACATATTATTTCAAAAATCGTGTTTTAGTAGTGTAAGATATTAAAATCAGTATTTATTATTATTTGAAAGTATACAAAACTAACCAATTGTTTTTTAGTAATATTCTGTGAACTTATTCTGTTTTACAGGGGTGGTCCTCCAAGAGGAGGAATGATGAGAGGACGCGGTGGTGGTCTTGGAGGTGGTATGCGTGGTGGTCCACCAGGCATGCGTGGACGAGGAGGTCCACCACTTCGAGGTGGCCGTGGTGGACACTTTCCACCAGGGTAATTGTGTATATAAATTCTATTACGTACAATATATCTTTGAGTAGTAATAAAATTCAAAGAAAACTGAATTGTGGAGACCAAGAAGACAAATTCTGTTTTATACAAATATAAAATAATTTTCAGAGGCCCACCAGAACCAGGAATGGGTCCAGGTAATGGCCCACCTCCTCCAGGAATGGGCGGTCCTCCTAGAGGAGGTAGAGGCGGGATGGGAGGAGGCTTCCGTGGAAGAGGTAGAGGCGACTTTGGTAGAGGAGATTCTCGTGGAGGTGGTGGTGGTTTCCGAGGTCGTGGCGGTATGGGCATGGATCGTGGTGGTACCAGAGGTGGATCTAGGTACGATAGCAAGTTACGTTACATCTTGCATTATTTGCAATCTAACTTGAAAGTTACAATTGGAATTCTTATAGGGGTGGTGGAATGCAAAGAGGAGGACCGGGAGGTAGAGGTGGTTACATAGATCGAGGTAGAGGAGGAGGTGGCGGTGGACGTGGTGGACCCATGAAACGTGGAGGAGGACCTCCAGGTGCCAGTGGACCTCCTAAAAGACCCCGATATGATCAACCACCAGTACAATCTGCAAACGGCTATGGCACACAGCCACCTAGGTAAACTGACTTCTGGCGACCTAATAAATACTATGGTGCGTGTAGTAAATTGAAATAATTTATCTTAACAATTGTTTCATTGATTTCACAGCCAAGGTTACGGAGGAGGCGCAGGCAATGGCTACGGCGGAGGACAGCAGCAACCTCCTCAGCAACAACAGCAAGTAGGAAGTTACGGTGGTGGAAATGGTGGCGGTGGAAGTACCGGCGGAGGAGGTTACGGAGGTCCACAGCAAGGTGGTGGTTACACACAATCATCCTATCAAGGATACGAAAGTTATCAACCTCCGGATTACGTACCACCAGCTGTAAATGTCTCTCTTTGCATGACAATGAACTATTAAAATGCTAAATAAAAATACATTAAATATTCTCTATCCAGGGTTACGGAGCGACAGTACCACCTGATAACAGGTACGGAGGAGCTCCTGCTGTTCCTGCTGCTGGAGCATACAACACAGGCGATCCTTACGGTTACAACAAAGCTCCTTCCGGTGAGTAATCGGGTTTCCGGTCTAAATTTCCTCTTCCTATATACCTTCGAGGCAGCATTATCTGCTCATTCAATGATAATAGGCGTAAAGCGTGGCAGGTTGTTTTTAACGAAGCTTCAATAACTTTTTGTAATAGTATTTCGAGTAATTTCATTAAAATTGTATCTTCGTTTGAACAACCAAGCGCATTAAGAGTGCAGCATAATAACAGTCCATGATGCATGCACAGCCAGTTACCAGCAGGGGGCAGTAGGAGCTGCAGTGGCTGCAGGCACTGGGGCATACGCCCCTAGCAATCATTACGATGACCGATCCTCTAATGCCACCAACGTCACCAACGAGGGTGGCTACTCCACACAGACCTATGGTTAGTTATTTCGACTGATCATTCCTTAGTCTATTTTTCCTTGTTCCGTAGAGTCTACGGGTTCGCTTCTATCCTTTGTTCACTCGCGCTTTTCATGACTTCATGCCTCATTTACGCTTCGGATGTGATGTGATTCAGACGAGAAGTGGCTGATCAGGAAGACTTAATAGAAGAGATACCCATTCTTTGAGTACACATATATTTAGTAATTGTTGCGGCACTTTCTTGATAGTCAGAGGGCTTTTATATACTTTACCTAGGTTTTTTATTGCATCGTTTAGTACCGTCTGAAATTATAATTCAAAAGAATCTGACAGACGATGGTAATTCTTATAGTTTTTTTTTCCATTTATTTTGATAACTAGCGCTGCAGCACACTACCTCCCTGCCTTCTCATGCTATTTGGCTCATTGAATAATAGCATGCGAAATCTATAGTAGTGTTAAAATAGTAGAGAACAGTTTTTTTTATGACTTGTATTCCTAAGGAAAGGGTAATAAAGAATTTGTAAGATGTTTCGAACGTTGTAGATCTTTCTCGTCTGAGTCAGACTAATGCTTTCTTTAAATTGATTTCTTTTTTCTCTTTTAATAGTATCCTTACTAACATTGTCTCTCTGGTATTGTTACAGATTATTCAAATCAAGATGGCTCGTACGGGAAGCAGGATTACGGTGAGTACCAATCTCACAATCGAAAAATATATTGAGATCTTAGGAAATCGTTAGGTCAGGCGACACAGAGTCTTTTCTATATTTATTACTGATACTTTAAATGGCTGCCGTTCGTTAGATCAAAATCATATATGTATGTAGAGTACGTATGCATATATGTATATATAAAAATCAGATACTTCGATCACGACTGGTATTTGATAGCAAAATATTTGTCAATAGGTTTATTTATGAGAAGGTATTAAGGTACAACAGTCTCATTCGGAAAAGGCTAGACGTGGTGAAAGGCCCAGGAGTTATTTGATCCTTAAGAATACAATCAGCAACAAGATCGTAAAAGACTACACGTGGACCCGAAGTAAATTTAAGATAAGAAAAAATGTTCAAGTCAAGTTAGGTAATTCGTAAATTACAAGTTCCACGCCTAGAATGGAAATAATTGTATTTCGACAGTTTTACAAGCAAAAACGGATAACAGAAAGTTAAAGCGATTCTTCGCATGTGCAATTGGAATAAAGTTGACTTCGTAGGAACGACAGAGCAATGAGATGATTAGGTTTGGATAATGATGTAGGCTGAAACGATAATAGGAAGAAAAAAAACATAATTTCTCCACTCAAGCTTAATTTAGTATTTATTTGCCTCCTTGACGAAGGTAACGATAGGCTGGGACCAAAGAGGAGACATAACGACAAGGCTTGGAATTTTAAATGATAAAGTCACAACGTGAACTTCTGTCTTAGGTTAATCAATATAGCATAACGATAGTCATGAACAAGAATCAGTTAAGAATGAAGCATAGAAGGCTGTTTAGGTAGAAGTGAAAAAAAAGAATGTCAGGTACAATTCAGATAGGAAAATCTCTAAAGAGAAACATTCAATCAGTCAGGTTTATACAAATTAGTTGGTAGGTATCTGAAAGTAATTGAAATGATCTGTGCAATATCAAAATAATAAGTATCATATAAAGAAAAACAGTTATCGAATAAAAAATTCCAAGTTACTGAACGGAGGAGCTATGGTTGTTCGCAGGTGGCAGTGCTGGTTACCAAAACGCCCAGTCTCAGCGACGCTATTAAATATTTAAAAATTCGACTATTTAATTTTAATTATCAAAACACCACTATCTTTTCCAAATTAATTTAAACTCGATAATTCCCACTGCGCGATAAACGCGGACCCGCGTATTACAATGAGCACGATAAATTTCTGGAATGCTTTTCAAGTATTTCTAAACAAACAAACAAAAAATGCCAACGACTTTAGGTAATATAGTTACATTCGATTGTCGGCACGTACAAAACTATTGCGTGATCTCATAATACCAGGGTTTATCGCGTGGCTGGGAAGATTGCACACAACGTGGATTAGCGCGAATATAAGAAAAGGAAAAAGAAAACAAGGCTAATCAAAGAAGGTTCCCAATGAGATCGATTGAATATGGTAAAACGAAATGATCGTTTTTTCTCTTTTTTTTTACCTGAGTAACAGTAAAAGTATCTGCGTCGCGAATTGGCTAATTATATTTGTAGATTTAAGTGAAAACATTTTTTTGCGACGAAGCACCGGTCATTTTACGCCAGTCTAGTATAAAGATCGCTGAATAATATCGATTTATCGATTCTCGCGACGATACGGATCGATTCTCGTCGTTGCGAGGTCGTTATCAATGGGCGAGCAGGTTCGATCTAATTATAATAAAGCAAAGCTGAGATTGAAACTTATGAAATAAAGAACAAAGAGAAACATTAAATGAACATGTAAAAGATTATTGGATGAAAATCCACTCGTTTGTAAGTATACGAAGAATTTTTTTGCTTTCTCACGCTCGTATCGCTAGATGAGATTCGCTCATCCATTGTATTTTATGCACGGCTAAACCGACACGAAATCGCAACTTCATTCAACCAACCGTTTTATTTTCCCCGTTTCTGTTAATATATATATATTTAACATATATATGTATATATATAAAGAGAGAGAGAGTGAGAGAAAGTGCGTGTGTGTGTGTGTATGTGTGTTAGTTCGACGTATCGATATAATCTATTAAAAAATTTTAATTCAGCTTAGTCCAATCCTTAAAGGAATTTTTTTTCAAAATGTCAATGGGACAATCGAGCATCTATACTACGCTGCTCAAAAGCAGACCATTGTATATACGTACGTGTTAATTAATTCGAATATGCGTAGAGTCGTTTAAAGTTCGTTTAATTAATTGATTATTATCACGCAAAGACTTATGATCTATGATTACTTTACTTTCTCTTCATTTTTTTTCATCGCGCACGTCATATTTCTCCGGCGTCCATCTTGTGTATCATGACGTATGTCGCATGGCATCCATGGGATTTGGGAAGGAGAGATCTTTTGGCGGGAAGCTTTATGAAATTTAAATTCAAATATTGATCTTTTTTAACGTATTTTTGACAGAATGACAATCAGTCAATGAAACACGTTTTAAAGTACAAGTCTCGTATTGAAAGGAGGCGTAAATTCTCTTGACTTGCCGTGCATTAATGCGAAGAAGAAGAAGAGAAATTCATTATTCTTGCGTGACAGTACACAACACTCCTAACCTAATATTGGTTCGTCCAATATTCTGTTTTACTATAAAAAGTTATTATTAATTAACCAATAGCTAATTTATTATACAAAACTCATTATCGTAATGTCATCCTAATAGACGTAGTGTCGAACATTTAATATTGTAAGCAATAGAACGAACGTCGAAGTGCAAGGAATATTGAAGAAAAAAAAAATTATCACAACAAAAAGCAATATCTCTTACGTTTATTATTACCTCACCTTGTTCTGCGAAGGATACGTTTCACGAGAAGATATTGCTTCGAGTATCTGGGAAACCAGCAACTGCCCTAGGGAAACAGCGATAAGATAAAGCAGAATGAAAAAAAAAACAAAATCGACGTTACACATTATCAATGCGTTATAGGCTCTAAACGAATGTAATATAGCAGTAAAATTTTAATTGAAGACAAATCTTAGGTGTAGAGGAAAAAGGTGTGTCGCAGGTAAAAGACCCTTTATTGACTCCTTTTTCTTTTTAAGTCAAACACGTTGTAGAGTACAAGGTTGTAGGGTTTTTTATTTTTTAAAAATTAATCCCTTACGTCATTCCTACGTATCGTCTTATCGTCGTTATATCTATTACTCGCGTCTAATTGTCTTTTTTAATAAATATTTTGTCATCGCACGTGTATTCGTAACGCAACGAAATTACGAGTGTAAATTTAATGAAAGTATGAAAATATTTATGCGAGGGAGTCTGACGCAATTGAAGTTTATTCCACAGGCGTAGCAACCACCTGAGAAACTCAGAAATGAGAAAGAACGAAAGAGAGAATATCCTTCCTGAGTTACCAGCATACCAGAGATACCGATACTGAAAGTATATGCAAATAATAATACAAATATCGTATTGATAAAAGTGTAGCATTAATTTGAGAGCGACGGTATATATATATATATATATATATATATATTTATATGATAAAGTACTTTTAAAATCTCAATATACGGCTTGCTCTATGATTAACGATGAAGTTTGTTGGTTGAAAAGAAAAATGAGAAAAATTAAAGAGAAATATATAAAACAATAATATGGGGTGACACTGTGTGTAAGATATTTCATGAAACTGTATATAGTAGTGTTCTTTATTATTGGATCAATATTAAATAACTTGTTGTTTGAGTGAAAAAGATGAAATATCGATAAATCATTATTAAACGATAAGCCATTCATTACTCACGTTATTATTAGTATCTGTTATGTCATTTAATTAATATTTGCTAGAAATTCTTTCATCCTACGAACTATTACGACTAATTTATTACACTGATGTGTGTAATGAGGTTACATGGATTCTTGCATACGTAATATACGTAATGTATTCAATACGATGTACGATGGGGAAAAAAAAGACACGTTGCGCGAGAAACATCCTTAAGTGATTCTGAATTATACTGAACGGAGTCGAGGCAATGTCGTTAAAAAAATGAAATGAGAGAAAGAAAACGTGAAAGCAATGAATAAGAAAAGAAAATATATGACGTACAGTAAATCTGCGCTATACCTTAAAAAAAAAACCTTAAAATATCAAATGCTCGTGTAGACCTCAGCCCAAGCTCAGGTGAGTAAAAACAAACTCAGTATCTATTCGTTCTTTCTTTGTAAACAAAAAAGCTGAGTACGTCGTATCGCTCACAAGAGGTTTTAATAGAGAAAAAAAGAAACGGCAATTTAATTTATCTACCTTGGATCAGTATAAAGTGGAGCTCCGTACGACCTGATATTCCTTTTTTTTTAATTAAGAAAGGAATATGATGAAATTATTTTTGTAAGGTTGAACAAAGAAATTGTAAGATATTAATTGAATTGGTACTGTTAACTTGAAAGTAATTTAAATCTTTAATTCACAGCTTCCAGGTTCGCGTACCTCCTTCCACTTTATACATAGGGTAATATGACTGATTAGTAATAGACTAATTTCTGGAAATATTGAAAAAGCGTTAGGTAGTGATTGGACACGTGATATAAGTTAAAAGAAGCACGAGATACGAAATGATGATTAGTTACGATAGTGAGAGACGTTGGTGAGATAATACGATGAAAAAGAACTAAAGTGTTAACGAGATTTAAAAGGAAAGAATAAAATAAGCTACGACTGATAAGATTAAGTGGGACATTTCAGTAAATGCAAGTCTATATTGACTCCCAAAAAAAGACGAAAAGCCTGTCTTATAATGCGAAGTATTATCAAAAACGAATATCCAGCGATCAGAGAAAGTATTTAAAGTACGTCAGGCAGTAGGCCCAGGATTATTGATAATCGTAATTAATAATATTTTCCATGTCATTGAATACTACATCACATTTATTCTCTCTAGGATGACAACTCTTGACTCCTGCACTTTTGGCTATGACGAACGGAATCATCTTGAATTGTATCCGCCACATGACTGGCTCCAGTGCTTGATGCAACATCATCAAGGAACGTGGACCTAGTACTTGATGTCCTTTGACCGCCAGCATCATCAGAATATCTGGAAAGTTTATTAAGCCATCCATTCTCAAGTAGTATCACTGATGTTTTCTAGTACAGTATCAATTTATATATTTTACAAATAAACCAATATTACTGGAAGAGACAAAAGCGTCACGTTACGTTTATATTGGTACTTAATGTTTCCATAATATTTTTAATCTTCAATTGTGCTCTATTTTGTTTTTCTTGACACTTATTCTATTGCAATTCTTATCTATCGATAGTGTTTCTTTAAATGATTTAGTTCTTGGGATAGTAAATAGTTGTCAATAATATGAGTAATACCCGTTACCATGGTAACGGAAATAATAGCTCAGTATACAACTATGGTAGCCAGTAGCTAATGTCGTCCCTCTAGATAATAGATTGTTGCGACATGAGTCATTTAACTTTGACAAAATTTGGAGTTAATATAAAAGTTCCATGTTTGTTACTGGAATATAAAGCGGATAAGAAATTGAAACAGTTGGTAATGCCGATAAGAGATTTCGATGGAGAGAGTAGTGTCGAGTCAGTTGCAAGAGACTTGAAAAGGAAAGAGGCCATGTTACAGATTCCTGTAGAATTGATAGAGAAGATGTTAAATATTTTACAAGGAACTTTGAAAGGTTTGTCGATTAACGAAGCAATCGACAAAGTAAAAGGTTATGGCAATGTGAATTTGCAAATTAATGACGGATGCGACAGTCCTGCAGAAGGAGACACGTCCGAAAATTCTAAAGATTTTTGGTGACTCCTTAGGATAAACGGATTAGAAGGACGTTGCTTTACAAATTTTTGTGTTAACAAATTTAAAAAGATTGAGAGCACGAGGAACTTTTACAAAATGGTCCTTTATTCCTTGCAATAGGTAAATACAATAAAAGCACCAGAGGAAATAAAATAAAATGGCACTTTGTATTCTTAAAGTCACGAAGTTCAACGCTGATTCGTTCATATAAAAACGTAGTGCTTTGTCACAATTGACTATATAAACTGTAATAAAAAATATATAAAAAATATGACGTCGTAATGAAGCATCTATAAAAGATAACTAACACTTAATATATTATACATATGACAGCGCGTTAATTATCACCATGATTTAATCTGTACAAGGTGGATAGAGTCGATGAAATTATTTCTCCACGAGAAGTATATGCTTTTTAAGGATGGCACGAACATGACTTTTTATATCACGATAAAAGTATGAATACGTTTAGCAAAAATGAACACTAAGATTAACTATAATTTATCTCTTTGTATCATTTCTCATTTCCTGATTATTTTATAATGAACGTTATACCGATAACAATAAATACTTTATCCACCTCACACAGGCTTTTTATGTAAGTATATATTCTAACTGTTTGAGCTTATACGTCTTCAGTAATCCTATTCTATAAATGCTCTAAATTATTCGGCTCTTTAATATATTCGTTAAGCGGTAATAAACGCTAGAATATTCTCGACACGCACAGCAGACGTTAATTAACATTGCACGTCTAAAATTCACTTGATTTTATGTACAAATTGGCAATTAGCCTTAAGACATAAACAAAATTAAGTATACAACAGCCAGTACATACTCTGTTGTACACAATAGTTAAGCAGTATAGTTAGGAAGCATTGCTCACTATAGAAAAGTTTTAAGTATTTGGTATTATTCGATAGTACGCCCAAAAGCTATGGCAGTGTTTTTAAACAATGATGTATTGAAAAAGTGAGATTTGACTGATTTAAAAAATATTGTATCTCTGACTACCTCAATTTTGCATCAAGGCATTTATAGATGATTTGCATTTTATCGCTATAGGGCACATAATTCGAATTATCACGTTATTCAAATTCATTGGATAACATGCTGGTAACCATATAAAT
Source organism: Trachelus iudaicus (assembly GCA_030142595.1). Taxonomy (NCBI): domain Eukaryota; kingdom Metazoa; phylum Arthropoda; class Insecta; order Hymenoptera; family Cephidae; genus Trachelus; species Trachelus iudaicus. Next base: position 121,369 of record JARQTH010000323.1, read on the forward strand.
TCTTGTCGTTTGATAGTGACTATTAATTGAAAACAAAAAACATTATCACGGTCACAATTAAAGACTATTTGTGTATTAAACAAAAATTTTCTCTCGCAAGCTATACCGGTCTATGCTCTAAGGCAATGTAACAATCAATTGAAAACGTAAAGATTGTCGTATCGATACTGCTAAGATAGACTGCATAAAAATTAACAACAGTCAAGATTGGTGTTATCAGCATACGGTTATAAGTCGTCCTCTTTATTCTATTGCCAAATGTTATATTTGGCAATGAGATCTTTACGGAGTTTAACTTAAGGGAATTATTGAACCAGAATATCTTATTCTTGTTTCACCAAGGGTGTCTTCTCTGAGCATCGCTGGATAATAGTACCAGCTGAATGTAACTGTGACCAGCACGTAAATTAATTAATCTAAAAAGGATATAATTTTATAGTTATTAAACATTTTTTAAAATATATTGACCTGTCTATTAATTATTTTACCTGTCGCGTTCTTGCTGTTGTAAGCGTAATCTGTCACCTCTACGCAATGGCATCACCACACCTGTGTAACATGATATTTCTGTAGCTGGAATAGTAGAGTCCGTAGCGCATTTAGCAATTTTTTTAGTTGTGGAAGAACCCTCCGAACTCAACAGAATCCAATAGGAGTAATGCGTATGTTCACCAAAGTAGAAAATCTATAAATAGGATTAAATCAAATCAAATGATATACATGGAACTTTCCAATACGATACTGACAAAGTATTTTCAGATAAAAACTATTTTATATTACTAACTTGAGTAGTAATCATGTAAAGGCCACTAGTGGTCACTTCGATAGATCTTTTGTCCTCTACCAAATGAAATTTATTAAGATTGTACTGTGACTCATTCTTAGTACTTTTTACCCATGGTCCAATGTAAACTGTAACGAGATATGAAAACATTAGCAATCCTAATACCGGAGTAAGCTAGACTTTCATATCTGGATTACTGTGACAACTGATGACATATACTAACTACCTGTATCCGTTACTTGCTGTTCTGGCACAGCCCCTATAAACGTTGCTACCAAGGGACCTAAAAAAATCATGAAATGATTCATTCATTTATCAACTTTAGCATACTGTGCGGCATGCGGACGTAATCATTAAGATATCTGAGAGACCTACTTTTGCTTTAAGAATTAAGAGTAAGCATATTTCTCAAGGATAACAATTACTCAAACGTTATATAGAGACTCTTGGTCTTTCTCAAATATCAAATATTCAATAAATTTATAAAAGATGTACAACAAAATATCGTCCGTGCCGCGTATAAATTTTATAGAGATTTCATAGTATAGAGACTGTATACAAATATCGTCTAAGTATACCCAATCGCCTGCGACTGCGCTTGGGCCGCCTTTGGCTCTTTCTCCGTTTTTTACCTCTTCCATCATCCCTTCGCGATCTGCTTCTGCGAGATTCGGTCCACGAAGTCTGATCGTCATCAGTATCGTAGCTTTTAAAACGCGATCGCTCATCCGATATGGAACTCTGTTCGTCATTAGTTAAGTTTGCTCTCTCGACTCGTACAACTATTTCTTTCTCGTCATAGCCCCCAATCTCAGTGTCATTCAAATGATGAGAATTAAAATTGTGCTTGGTCATTGCACTTGTTTTGCTATTTGAATTTGTTGCTGAACCATTTCTGTTCGCCATTATTGTCACTGTATTTGGAAATTGTGTCCCAGTCTTCTGCGAATTGCTGGTAGTGTTCGTCGGGTCGGAGCTGTATTGTGTTTCAATGCTTTTCAATTCATCATCCGATATGGAAGTCTCGGAGAAATTATCCGGAAGTTCTTGTACATCTAAGTTATATGGAGACCGTTGTGATTTGTCTTTCAAATGTTGAAACCATGCACGATTAAAATTCCTGTGTAGTTTGTCGTATTTGAACATTAGAATTACCAGATTTGTGTTCATACAATGCACCTGAGGCCAAAAATTAAAATAGTTTATTAGTTTCATTGAGTTACGTCATTTGTTACTCTATTATACTGAGATTAAGTATTATTATTCATGATGATGGATTATATACAGATTAGAACTATGACTATTGCTTCGTTAATATTAATATTTTGTCATTTCGATAACCACACAGAAATAACATTCGCCTCTTGATGACAAAATCATACATGAGTCAAATGTGTACACATCCTGCGTTTTGGAATAATCTTATCACAAACGTGTCCGCTGTCCATATATAAAAAAACATATACTGCAATGTGTTTTTAATAAGAATGATAAAAGAAGATATTTAGATGTAAAAAATATATAATCAGCTATATACTTTAATAATGTGAGGAGATGCAATATATAGATTTAGTTATCTTTTACTTTGCAATCAAGAGTTACTGATATGGTATTTTTCAAAAAGACAGGTATTGTAAAGATTATACTATGATAATCAAATTAATTTTATGACTATAAATGGTTACATTTAATATGTGTCCAATGACCATTATTAAATATTGACTTTGCTTGAAATTACAAATTACCTGCACTTGTAAAGCATGCACTTCTTTCTTGACATTGGATAATAAAATGGCAAATGCGATAGCTAATATGAAAACTAGGGAATCTCTTATTCTTTGGAAAATTTTCTCCCTTTTTGAATTTGGCAATGTCAGTTTCATATTGACATTCCAATCAACTATATTGGTATCGTTTGGCTGCTGTGTATTATCAATCTCTAAGATGCTTTGTGTACGATCTCCTCTGACTTCCATATTGAACTTTAAAACCTGGATGTCTTTGAGGTTTTAAAATTCTAAAATGATGGGTAGTTGTTTTGCTGGCCACACTATTTGACTAATGGCCTGTGCACCGCATGTTCTCTGCAACATACAAAAATTATATTGACAAACAAAATAAAAATAAATACTTTCTATGTTCATGAAATATAAATTAAATAAAACACAAATATTGTAAAGTCATTTGTGATATATAAAATTAAATATATCCTCAAAAAAAAAGGACAGTAAAATTATATTCTAACTTTGTATTATCAGCCAGAAGGCACATCAAGATGATATCCAGTAAACCAATGAATTTTCAGAAAAAAAATAAAATATCACACCAAAATAATACGCGATGCGCTTAACTGAAACCACAAAATATCTCATGATAAATTTCCAAACTTTATTGAAAATTATCCAATGTATACACTGAATCACCTAAAACGGTAAATCTTCTTTTACAGTTATCACACTTTCGCGTCAAAAATAGATTCACTCTAAAGTCTCCAACGGCAATCGTGTCCCGTCGAAAGCCGCAAGAAAACTGACAGCGTCTTGGCATAAGTGAATGAAATAATGTATGTATCTTATACAACAAAAGAAAAATCACGTGTAGGAGTCTCGAGTTTCATTTTTCGAATCTAGCGCAGTGATTCAAATTGGCATTCGTGCAGAGATCTCAAAGTGGCGGCGGCACCTGTTGCATTCTCGGAAGACGCATTGGCGCTTTTTGTTTATAGGCTTCCACGAGTGCGACAATAACAAGAGAGTGGGAGATAACAAGAATCCACAAAAACGCTATAATCTCTCTCTCTTATCGTTACTATTACTTACCTCTTACGCATTGCGGAATATTCGCACAAATACCACAGCCATTCACGGGATCGTATTCACGAGTCCATTGGAGTAAAAGTAACGCGGGACTCGGAGTCCTGCCTTTGTTTACTATCCCTCAACTACTTCGGGGCCTGACGGTACTGAACGGGGCCCCTCAGTTGCTCCTACCATTCGACCGGTTTGCCTCTTCGTTATCAAAGTCTTACCAACATTCCCTTCTAAACTCCCTAGAGCAACAGCAGCAGCGCTCAAACCAGTTCAAACGCATCTGCACTCATCTGTTGGACCCTTTATTTGGGTAACATTATTTTCGCAATTAAAAGAGATCAGGCGATCGATTCAGCGAAGTTTCCGAAGAGTGTTAAAAAATTAGATAAAGGTTAAAAAGATCATGAATTCGACCTAACCTGTCTCGAATTTCTTAGAAACAGCTATTTTTTACCATAGAGTGACAAAGGATGTAATTGTAGATACGTTTAGGTGGGTCATTGTTTTCGTGGGAAATGCGAACCTCTGCATTTTTTATTATGCCTCTTTGAATCGAATCAGAGTACGTGAGACACATCATGTCGATGGTATTCGCAAATGCGTTCATTCGGCAAATGTAAATGTATCCGGTACCATTTATTTCCGCGAACACCTGACTAGCCATCGATTCATTTTACAGTACCATAATTAGAATCGTTTATACGAGATCACGTACGTCGTATCCATAATCCTGATGATTTCATGGTATTTATATTATATATATATATGTATATGCTTTTCAATAGCTGAATATTTGTATGCGTTAATGCTCCTTTCTTTCTTTTGAATTTTGCCAAAATTTTGCAGTCATCGTTAGCATTCGAAAGCTGGCCCAAAATGCCGGTACACTTTTATCTCTCTTTCCTTTCTTTTTTAGGTTTCCTCTCAAGGCAAGAACTGGTTCCTTACTCGAGTTCCTTGCTACGAATTCCATATTTACCGTGTCCCATCCTGCGAATGATAAATTTCTCACGGCTTTTTCCAGAAAATGGTTATCCGCGTCATTATTGTAATTACGTAATTATCGTACGGGATTTCTTGCAGATTCATTATTATATCTGACATAAATGTTAGCTTCCAGTGTTTATCATACGCAATTTATCCATATATACTCGCACTATAAAACTCGTTTACCATAAACACCAGTAATGCTATAGGCATTTGCTAATAATAGTAAGAAATTAACTGATCGCGCGAATTATTCATTCATGTTTATCATGAATGAAATTCCGTGAAGTTTCGAAACACTCGCTACTTCTTGTCAATACAATCCGATTGTCAACCAAGAGAAATATTTGTCAACTAATATAGATCTGTTTATTCAAATTTACTTATACCGCATTTATTATAATAATAGCACAAATTCTTCACGCATCACAGATTCATTACACTATTCCAGATTACGTACTCTGACCAGTTAAATCGAAATCCCTCATGCATAAAAGGCTATAAAATATCACTAATAATTAATTATAGTATATCTTGCAACAAATTCCATTGGTAATATTATAAATACCCAATCACTAATTGAAATACAATATAAAAAAATATAAACTTATATGAAGTCTTCAAAAGCGGCCGGTATTGCAGACCACGGCTATACTTTAAATTAGCTATTCTGCTTCTTTTCGCTCAGCACAGAGCGCGCTGTTGCATTAAAATGCCGTATAAATATTTCTTCTTTGCAATGAAACGATAAAAGTAGAAGTCTGTGAAGAAATACAGAGCTTAAAAAAAGAAAATTTTTTTCAAATAACCAAGCTGTTCTACCTTAGTCAAATACGTGTCTTTTTATTGCATACGAAACTATGAATTCTCGATATTCCCGGTTCACTAATACACCGTGATGTAATTCTTCAATGCAATAAGCACAAGACTCTCTTTATATATTTAATGGCAAAATTTTTTATTTGATTGTGATCAACCATCAGTTCCTGAAACAGCCCACTTGACTCCATGACGAAGGCCAATCTTCAAAGTGTCGATTTTAATCTCTATAAGCGAGACGCAGCTTCCTGCAATAACTATTAGAAACGACAACCATCCAATCTCTGATCGTAAGACTTGAGGCTATTAGGAATCACAACTACTCGTTTCAAGTTTCTATTCGCATATATATATATATATACATACACATATTTATATACATACGTTTTATTGCACGTCCGCAACTCTGGTTTTACTTCATTTACTCTCTGGTATCACTTATTGACTGTAACGTTAATCCATAAGCGTTAGACCAGATACGTTATTTCGTTTGATATTTACGCAGTTAGCAGTATATCCATTTTAATTAATTCAAAACTTCCCAATGAAATTACTACATTCGTTACGAAATTATATAACTGTCACTACAGAATTTTTTCATTTCTCATTACACCTATCTTTTATTTCTGTCTAGACAGTGGGCTATATGTAATAAGAATTTAATTGAGTATCTGAATAACGTACTTCTTCTTTAGTGCTAATATTTTTTTCTTTTATTATCTACAGTGAAATGCTATTGCAATACTAAATCTGACCTTTAATGCCATTTCCTTTCGTTTAATAATACTTTTGATTCCAGTGCTGTCCAATTGAATTACGCTCGTTGCGACGCAAAAACAAAAAGCAACAAACGCACGCCCTATTTTTCATAATCGGTATGGTTTACCTTCACTTCGAATTTGTGACCCCCTGGGTTGAAAAGACCCGGATCAACCCATATTTAGATAATCTTCATGGTTCATCGTCTCTAGGACCGACATATCAATATGCACGATTAGTCTGCCAGAAGATACGTCACTAGAATTTGAGAAACTTATGCTCAGCTTTGTGAAGTTACTTTCTAGAAATACGAACACGAGTTAGAAACGTTATTTAAAAATGGAGAAACGTGTTTTTAAACTAGAACCAGCAATATCATATTTGACTAATTAGGTATAACGGTCATTTTTTCAAACAGTCAGGACTTACGAAAATTATTATCACCCGTCAGAATTCATTATCTCATAACTATAATTATTAATGGCTCAAAAGTCTTAGAAAATGTATGCCTATACATATACTTATCTGATTAAAATAACTGAAATCAACAACAAAATAAAACATGGAAGTCATGCTACAGTTAAGCTACTCATAATATCTATTTTTCTCTATTTTTTCATGACGTTCCTGAACACAAGCTGTTACAATCTATAACTGACAACGTTCCAGGTACCGCCAGGTAGAATACTTGGAAACAACCAGACAACAGGTAAGAAACCCAAAGTCCTTCCTATTTCCCAATCTGACATAGATCCACGTTACAAGGTAATTTCGTGTCTGAAAATTTCCAGGATACGAGACAACGTGGAATGTAACTAAAGTCTAAGAAAAAAATCAGTTCAATTTTCACTTTCAAGAAAACAGCACTGACATCCTGGATGTGATACATTAACCAACAAGTGGACCTCCGTCGAGAGAGAATTTAGGTCGACCTGGCGCCTCGTTCAGCGAGGTCAATGCCGTTGGTTCTGCCGAGGAGAAAAAAAACAATGAAAATAAATCCTACCTTGCCAACCTACCTGGACCTATGCTAAGGAATTGCGAAATCTCATTGCGTTACGGTTACGATACTGTATCTGACTGTTCATCTGTACCTATGCCCATTGATGTGTCTATTGCTTATTCAGCTATGGCCCATATCGTACGTTCACGTATCCTTATTTTCTTATATATTCATAATTAACTTACTAAGCCTAGAGGAGATGGGTATCGGTTAAAGCACAAACGAATTATATCTAAACTAATATCATCAATAAATCTTACAAAATTTACTTGTGAAATGTTGCTCACATTTTCATAAAGCAACATTGCAGCTGATCAGGCAATTATAATTTATTCAATGCCAATGGATGATAAATTAAACGGTTTTATTTTATTCGATACCGTGTTTCAGCTGACACCGATCTCCTCTAGCTCAGGATATAATACATAGTTAAATTCAATTTAGTTAAACGCAATAAGTAACATTTACTTTACCTTTGCGTTCTATACTATGTAAAATACATACGTTGAAGGTCCAAATTGTGATAGTTATTTATAACATAACGCAAGAGGGCAAATGCCTTTCTTATCTAAAATCTTGTTTGTAACCAAGTATCATTGTATGTACTAACCTTGGAGTATGTCCCAGAAATGTTAGAGGTCAGTGCATAACAAGAGGAATAAGGTTCTTTTATAGAAAGTCTTAGCACAGTACTTTTTTTTTATAATCAGAATTGCATAATGATTACTAGACAGTGATAATAATTATAATTACTGTATAAGTAATCTGCGTTATTTGTAATATTAATTATAACTTTATTCTAATTTTAATATTCTAACTGCCGGATACACGCTGGTAGATAATTTAAATATATTTAATCATTGGTCGATGCAGATTGGAAATTAATTCAGCATTGAGTATTAGGATGTACGATCTACGTGATGTGTTTTATTAATTGTATTAGTCTCATATGGAATTATATTGAAACCTGTTATGAGGATTAACGAAATGACAAAAAGGAAGAAAAACTGAGAATGAATTCTGAATGAGGTAATTGTCAGTGTTTAACTAGTGTTCTCTCCAATCATACGTAAATTGATTCTAATAACGATGAAGTATTTCTTCGTCTCGTCCTACATGGTTGGGTTAACATCTGCAAAACTCGTTAGTTAATCATTATATAGGAGCGCAATAGTTGTGTGCAAGTTTTATCTTATAATATAAATTATCGAGGAAATTCCGTGCAAGTAGATGTCCTGTTTGATTTTTGAATTGTAATATTTATCAAAAAATAGTTTAAATATTAAGTTTACCTATTGGCAATGAGAGTCGTCAACTTATGCCAGGAACTGTCCTCTCTTCTAGATTATAATTAAACGGACAATGACTTTCGGTCGTTTTATACCGCCCACGTGGAGAGACACGAAGTTTTACACTAGCGTTAGCGTCGAGAGCTATAAAATTAAAGCGACGATGATCATTTAGAAACACGCGAGGATCATAAATAATAATTGAAAAAATACAGTCGTCGATTTATCAAATATTTTATGAGGTGTAATTGTTGGCATTCTTTTTATGCGTATAGAATGCATCTTTCAAGTACCTAGGTAGCCGCAGTAGATCTTTTTATTTTAATATTTATTTTCTCTGTAGATATAAATGAAAAGTTGAATTGGCGACTATAATCTTGGTGCCATAGAGATCAGTGTCGTTTATATGAATATAAGTAATAGAGGTATTTATAATTTGTGCTCCGTTAACGTATCACGGTTCCAATTTAAAATCGATTGCCATTTCGATAGTAGCTAATCAATCGTTGATCAAAATCCTTGTAATATAGGTCGACGAAAGTTATCACGAGAGTGAATTTCACGTGTAATTTTTTAATCATTATATAGCGTCAAAACAACCAAGGAGTTTGCAGGCAAACAGAGTCGAGAGCGAGATAGCAAAAAGTATTTTCAACGATAAGGCATTCCCGGCATTCCTGAATAATAAGAGATTAATGCGTTCCCCAGATTCTTCGGCATTCTCTTATCTCGTCAACTACTAAATCAGTCTCTGAAGACTTCTCGTTAGCCATCGTCAAAAATAGTGCGCTCTAAAATATTTCGCAAAACGATTTGCCATGATTCCTACGTATTCGTGCAGACCAGTCAGATTCAATTATCTGTATTAAAAAAATTATTTTGCTATACATATACGTTTCAATGAATAGAAAACGAGGATTAGTTGAGAGGACTGAGAGCTTTATATTATCAAGACAATTGAACGATGTGCGTACGTGCGTTCTAGAATATTTGCGCCAATGACCATTATTTAACAAACCGCCAATTGTCTCGATCGTTCGAAGGCCGATTAACATCTCAGCAAGAAATCATGAAGAATTTGCTTAAGATATATCGATACGATTTTTCCCTTAGTTCGTAAGATTTATTCCAGCTAGAAGTAATTTGTGCTTCGTTTATATGTCCGATGACATGTGCTGCAGTCGTTTCCAATCGTGGCGTCGAAGAATAAAAGTAACTGATGACGGGAACGCTGAAGTGACGTCCGCGTGAGAAAACGTTAATCCACGTCAAGACACGGTCGATTCGTCTTAGCGTGCTGTTAATTCCTTCTCTTTTTTTTTTCCGTACACGCGTGTCCACTCTTCGCCAAGGAATTCGCATCTGCAGATGTTCGTCTCCTTTGTGTAATAGACGCCGGGAAGTCGAGAAAAAAAAGGAAAGATGGCGCTGCTAGAGAAAGAAAGAAATAGAGGAATAAAAAACTTCGGAAGCCACCCAAACACCGAGTGACATCACGTTAGAGTTATTTAACCAGTTGCCTATAGGTAATAGTCAGCAATAACTGGCATAACGTAAGCACGCACGTTACTTCCAGGAAGGGAACCCTCACTGCGAAATATCATCAAAGTGATGTCAGCATCCATACGCCCTAGATCGTAATTCCTGGATCAATCTTTGAAATTGATAAGTAAATTATATTATTGAATCATGAGATTTGTCTGACACGAATACCATCGTGCAGGGATTACGAAGAAATTGTTATCAGGTACAATTTCTGTTAAGTTGCTCTCATAAGTTAACCTTTAAATTCACAGAGAGCGACGAGCTGTAAGGAAGATACAAAAGATTAATATAGACGGTGCATATAGGTATATAATATGTCAAGATCTTGATCGTTACCAGAACCGCAGGTCAGTGCATCAGTGCTCAGATACACCAGTATACAAAGATGAGAGATAGCGAACGAGAGGAATTGGTTAAGGAAAGATATGAGGAATAGTCGTGGAAGGACTGGGCACGTGAGAGGAACTCATAGGAGTACATGCATGTGTAGAGACAAGTGGTGGCTACGCCAATGGCAATGCTGTAGGCGCCGCTGTGATAAACACGGAGCCACCGAGCTCTTCTTAGCCAGTCTGCCAAAAGCTCTCGAGGGCAGCACGCCGGTTATTACTTTAGCCATACGCAATACAAGTATCGTCTTTTAAAACATATCAAACTCCCTTTACTTTCTATACGACAACTGTACTCTAGTTCCCTGCTGATACCTTTTCTCTTATTCCTGACACATTGCACATCCTTGTCGCAGACTCTACGACTTGACGTATTTACTGTCATCTTGACAGTATTTTTCATACCTGCGCCGAAGATGAGGATCACTGAGTGCTCGGTGTCACCGGAGTAGAAACCGTGGGAGCGCGTGAAACATCGCTTTCAAGAGAAAAAGACTTGATAAAGAAGAGGAGGAAGAAGACGAAGGAGAAGAGAAATATAAGAGATACCGAGTAGGAAGTGACGGTTTATGAGGAGGACGTAGAACCGAGTGGACGTGTCAGTCCTGATCTTCTTGAAGTCAGAAGGGGAAAAGAAGTTACCCGACAGGTTTTAAAGGGGGTCGTGCTCTTGTAGCTGCCCGCTGGACATTTAACGTCTCGGTTCATCGTAAATCTTTTAGGTTCGCCCACGCGAGACAAGGCGGCAAACTTTTATTCAGGGAAAGATTCGACAGTGTCCTTAACCCAGACAAAGCTTGTTTAGATTTTCACGTAGATCCTAGAAAATTAAATCATTCAGTAGTTTGACGCGTAACAGTCAAACGTCTAAAGATCTTCTATTCAATCAATATCTGAAATCTTCGAATCACGTAGTGGCGGGATATCTTCTATACAGTCATTAATATCTCTTGGACGTATACGGAGCTGGATCAAAAATATACATTATTTACATTCAATACTAGCTGGAACATCGGTCATCTCGGCATTAAAGTCTCTCGTATGGATTCCCGCCTATGCAGGTGAATAACAATGCCGCATTACCTCGTCAAAGACATTCTATTATTCGTCAGCTTGAAATTTTCTTCATCTTAAATATTACTATGTCTTATTAATGCTTTCAAGCAGTACGAGTCTATTCGACATCTCGTTGAAGGGAGAGAAAGGAAAGAAAAAAGTACTACGAGTTTATTGAAACATAAGAAACAAATAATATTAATCTGACGGCAAGACGTAATCAAAGAAGTTACAGGTGACTAAAACGAGTTCAAGAATGACCACTGCTCAATGAAAAATTTCGACATCGTCATTCAAGGAATTAGGAAATTCTCAAGGAACAAGGTATCTCAAGAGAATTAACTAATTGCCAGAGGGCAAGTAGATTCCCCAGAAGGAAACAGGATTAGATTGGAGTCATTTATTTTAAAGGGAAGAGAGTAATCTTATGCAGACATGACTTCTATGCTGCCTGAAGAGGATGGCAATGCTGCCCGCGTTAAACAAAAGTCTCAAGATCAAAAGATTCTTAACGATACTGCAACCAGGGACGAGTCGCGCTCTTTTTTAAGCTTCTCACGTGAAAACTTGAGCATATCCCATTCGGATATCGAGCAAGGTTTTAATAAACCGCGATTCCAACCTCGACGGTATACGATATTGGGGGTCACGGCGATTCTTATTGCTCTCGTGTGTCTTGGTCTTGAGATCTGGAAGGTGCGACGTGTACTGGAAAATGCACGGGACGTGGAAATTCTCAAACGGGACGTTGAAAGTCTGAAGCATCGATTCCTGGAGGAAGATCTTCTCAACGAGTTGAAGGCGTTTGAAGAAGAGGTGAGAGATTTTATAATTAAAAAAAAAAAAACAAATATTTCTTATCTTTCAATCTCTACACAAAAATGATTTAATATTCTCATAACGGTATTTAAATCTAGTCTTGTTATCAGGATAAATTGCATTGATCCAAGCCAATCAGTCTCCTTGAGGTTAATAATTGGACTTTTTTTTTAATCCCGAGAATCGTTACCAAGTATCAATAATCTTGACTTTGTCGAAGAATTGAAGAACCTTCGACGTCAAATTATCTCGTGACTATTACTATGCAATTCTTACAAAATAATTTATGCACGCTTGTCTCACGCCTCTATAATTATGAGATACTCTATTTCTTTTTATTATCCATCATACGCAGCATTATGTTCAGTCATTTAATCATGCAATAATAGTACGACGAAATAACACCATGACAAAACGCACATGGCTGACAATAACATTATCATTATAATTATCGCAATAAAACACGATCATGCCATTAACTTTTGAACCCAAAGATTAATCTGACCAAATTGTCTTACGTAATTGTATTTAGAAGCGATTAATCCTAACTCCTCGTATGTATATCTTATGAGAAATTAAAGGTTAGTTTTCATAAAATACACTTTAATGCACTTGTGACACTCGTACTTTGAATTATCATAAACAGTCTCCACACCAGACTCGTTCAAATCTATATATTTTTATTCTGCCAGTGCTCTTAGCGTAACACAGGCTGTCACAGGAATGGGATTTTCATGTCTAATATTGCAATTAATTACGCAACTGTATCCACGAACAGAATTAGGTCAATCGATGTCAGTCATTACATTATTGTTATTGGAGCAATTGTCGGCAGTTCAAATGGTAACTGACGATATTAATGGCCTGGATGCTGTAACCGTTTCTCGTGTTGATGACTGAAGTACCTGGCGTTAATTATACATATATATTAGCTATATTGTTTCAATATAGGTATACAGGGTTATTCACGCCAAGCACAACCACCTGAAGTTAGCCCGCCCATTTGATCTCCATGGTAGAACCAACTTCAGGTGGTACGTTTATCGCGAGCCCTGTGTATTTTATATTTCTAGTTTTTAATTATAATTTATTATTAAAAAATGATATTTTTTTTTTAGTCATATTAATACGTGTAGGCGGTGCACTCACTCCGGAAAATTAATCCATCTTTTATATCGCAGAGGAATTTCAAATTCAAATGAGTCGCGTGGGTTTTAGGAAATCGCGAAGTGACTTCTTCTGCTGCCTTTGTTAGTAACAGTATCGCATGATTAACGACATTCTTGACTGAGTTAGATGACAAAGCGTCGCTTTGATTTAAAATTTGTAACCTTTGAATCTCATCTTATCAGTCCGCCGTCTATTGACACTCAGATATGGTTATGAATTTACTTTAGGATTTTACTTATTGATTAATTATGTGTCAATGGTTGAAAGCATATTCTTGTACCCACTGATACCATAATATTGACTGATAAGTATATGATACTGTTAAAAAATCAATAGCCTAATTTGACATGTAGTGTTTATATTTATACGGTTGATTTTACTTATTACAGTTATAGTTGTTATATCGTATATTCAAAATTATTGTAAATCGTTAGTAGTAAATGTTTCAGAAGAAACATGTATCTTTGTGAATAACGATTAAAAAAGATAAGCATTTTGCTTTTACGTCTCATGCAAAGCACATTATTCGGAAACGTTTATCGCTATGATAAGCATATATTGTGTAACTTGTATGCTCTTTCAATTTACAAGGCACATGTGCCGTGAACATATAAGGGGGTTAAATATCGCAAATTGATTCAAATGGGCCGTACGTTCAATCAAGTAAAACATGAATTACGATTGAGATTTTACAGCTGCTGAATTGGCTGTCTATATAAAAATTTTATTTGAAACGTCATACGTACCTATAAGTTGCATTTCTATATATGAATTTATTCGAATTATACGAGGAATATGTATCACCCACGCTCACCATGCTGACTCAAAAGGGCAGAGTCTGGATTCCAATTTGTGTTGGCGCCATTCGAACGGCCATCTTGTTTCGTAGTTTTTGCAAAATGGACAAACGCCGCTAGTAAGAAGAACGATATGTGTTTCACCTGTCGATAACGTTTCCACGAGATCCTGTAATTCCAAAGTTTACAGGAGAAAAAATTCTCGACAGGTTAGTGAAAAAGTATAACGATGCGCCTTGGAGCACGAGCAAATTGTCAGAACCCAAAATTGAAGGTTATGTTGCTGTTTGATTAAAGGGACTTTCTAATGCTGACATTTCTATGATAGGCATAAGAGATAAACGCATAATGTTGCTGCACTTCGTAGAAATTACTTGTTAATGCTTTACAAGGAAGTCGAGACGAGATGAAGTGTTCGTAATTAAAACTGTTTTACAACGTTAATAGCGTAACGAGATCAGCTATTTTTTCTAATTGGTCTAATCGTATTTAATCGTGCCTGTAATTGTCTCACCTATGCCCCTCACAATACTTTCACCGTGTTGTATCTTGCGTTGAATGATAATTTAACGTACGACAGTCGTCATTAAGTACAATCGAGTGTGACAAGATAATTTTTACATTTAATTCTACACAGCTTTTAAGTTTCTTGGTAAAAACACTCGAACTTGTTTTTGTTTTTCTTTATAAGATTTACTGACCAATTTATTTTTTCGTCAGTGTATCAATATTGAAAAGAGCATTAGAGACACTTTGACAGTGGTATACATAACAGTTAAAGGGATCAAAGTTAAATAAATGAATCACGCATCCTGTATGTCGTAAAGCGTTATTCATACCGACATTATTGTCAAGTAGCACAGCGATGTTATTCGAAAAGGATCTTGCGGTTGCATTTACTACAAAAAATCATAAAGACATCCACGATCGTGATAAGGCATAAAGAGCTAAGAAAATGTTTTCTAAACCCAACAATGAATTTATGTAGTACTAACGTAACAAATAAAAAAATATTTTTACCAAAAACGAACAGTAAATTGATAAAAATAGTTATGTTGTACAACATCTAATACCATAGTCTTATGAAACGCTCTGTAAATACATTAGCCCGGAAGTAGGGGCGTGGGGTGTCTAAGACACCTCAACTCAATGCTTTTCAACAAAATTGCGCAACCATTCCTGGGTTAATTGATGTACTATGTATAACTTAATCTTCACGTGTCTTCACACTGCCATAGAAATTCGAGGATGCTCAAATTGAAGCTTCATTTCCTTCATGAATGTACTTTCATGCTGACACTAGTTGTTTCTAAAATAAAATAAAATAAAATAACTATTTTACAACTAAGTAACAGCTACTTAATCTTTACTATATCACTAATTGCATAGCGGATTAGCCTATTGACGTTATCAATGACTCTGACTGTGTACTGACCTTAAGTAAAAAGCCCTTAGGCTATGATGTCCTCAGGGATGTATTTCGAAAATGGGACAAGTCATCTATGAGCCAAGTCGATAGGTCGAGGACTTCTGTTGGCTTGTACGAAAAATGAGGATCTGAAATTGTTTACTATTTAAATGGCTGATAATTCATAAAGGAACGTAATGATTCATTTGCTATAAAAGGATAGCGATAAAATTCTCTACTGGGGATCCTTACTAATCTCCAGTAATTGTGTATACAGGTACGCACGTGACTACTTCTCTGTACACCACGTGACTGAGAGTCTTGAAAGGTCAATAAAAGGAGGAATGCCTTGTCGCTCACATAGGAATCCTGTCAAAGAGTTTCATTAAAATACCTGCAGAAGTATTCAGCTTCGAACAAAGTGTTCATGTAAAATTAAGTACCATCCAGTTGAGGTCAATGGCTTGACGTATGGAGTATCATGTATACATTATGTATATACATATATTGGTACACATAATCCAGTAGGGACTCACTTGAGTCCCCCGAGTCGTATTTCCAACGTGGAAAGTCGCCATACGCGAAGTAGCAAGTTTCAATTTACACGGGTACCATAAAGTCCAAGGGTTCTCAACCTGCCTTTAATAACAATTATTAAATATACTGATAAAACATTTTTTGAATTTGATTTCATTGTGTACGACGATTTACGGATATAATATAAAGCCTGGCATTAAATTTATCATATCCACAAGAATTGACAGTAGATTCTAAATATAAGTTAAATGAAAATACATATTGACATTGTTACCTCTAGTAGACAGGATGATTCAACACTAAAGATTAACGTGTCAGATTTGCTAATTAATGAACGTCCCAATACAGCGGCCAAAGGCAATTCAATGGCGTCGAACGAAAAATATATTTGACTTGTCACATAGGAATGTTGATCTGAAAGAAAAGAAAATATATTCAATTAACCTTTGCTGTGCTGTCTTAATGATCAATAGATTGCACAATTAACAATACTGAGAATTGAAACAGATTAAAGAATTATATTGAAAAATATATAACCATTAAATTATACAGTCAATAACCTCATCCATATTCTTTGGATATCCCTTTGGACGTGGACGCTTTCCCATGAATTTTTCCATGGTACGTGAACATTTATACTCGTATAATATTATCGATTGTCGATAAGTTACAATGTATAGCCCCAACCTTAAAAAAAATTAAGATTAGATCCGTCATCAGGAAACTATTTTCAGCAAAATATATGAAGAGTACCAAATTTAGATTAAAAATTCGTCTCCTGGTACTCCAAGGATTATTATATCACTCAAATAATCTTCAAACACTAACAAATATGATATCATTTTTCTCTGTATAGTCAATACACGATATAGTCCGACTTTGAGGAGCCATCTATTTACGAAACGACTGTGATAAAAAAAATTACAGATCTTTTTTGCTCCCACCCTTCGCCAGCATCCTCGACTATTCAACGTCACAGTTCAATATGGTCCCGGAGGTTTGCCAAAAGTTTTTCCCAGCTGGTTATCGCCAAAAGAAAGTACATAAGACATTGTCCACTGAGTCTTGTCATTGTGAAGAATCATTATAAAAAATTTTTCTCTCTTCGTCATCCTCCACAACCCTCGATCGATTTATCGTATGAAAATCTATAAATTCCGTAATATTATCACACCCTAAAAATTTCTCATGACACGACCACCCGTTATCACTGTGTCATAATGAAATTGATTATCGTGTATCTACGCACGTGCTTGTCCAAGGCGTAGATTGACTATACCCGCATCCATATTAATAGACACGGCAAAGCCCCACCATGACGTTTAACACGTGCCACCTTAAATGCCACAGGAGGACAAAAAAACCTGTCTCTTATCACTGGCTAAATTCATCCAACGATAAGGTTAGTCCCCCTCGTAAACAAAGCCGTCGATGGAATTCCTCGAGTGTAGCTGATTCATCGAATACACATTAATGTATACTGTACATGTGATATAGGTAAATAACGTATACAGATATACTATACAGTCATTGATTCAGCACCAAAGAAAGCTCGAGTTCATACCGATCTGCATATATGGTCGGGATCTATAAGATTGGCAATCTATATTTAGTATAGCTGATGCATAAGTAGTAGCCCATGGTGAACTTAGTATAGAACTATACTCACGTGAATGTCTATATATACATATATAATATATACACTATGTAGTTAACGTATATGTAGTATACCGTGTAGTCTAGTACCTAACCTAACTTCCTATGCCGAGCGTAATTGTTATTTTCGTTCGTGCGTATTTAACGCTATAATATTGTCGTACTGGATTAGGGATTATTCGCTACCATATTATAATAGAATGAATTTGATTTATTATTTTATAGATAAACGCCGAGGAAGGTAACGAAGAGGATGATGATTCCGGGGAAGCTGATATAGACAATGCTGATTATGATTCAAGTTACGACGATGAATTTCCTGGCTCACATGATTACTCTAGCGACTATCATGCCTCTGGATACAGTACACGCTCGTCAGAGTTTTCTCAGGCTACCAAAGCGGATACAGCTGGATCCGACAAAGATTTGAAAGAAATGCTGGACGCTCTTCATAAAGTTGAAGCGAAGAGGGGACCTGAATTTGAAAAGAATGTTCGTGAGAATAATAAGAATATCGAGCGGGAACGCTTATTGGAAGAAGAAAGGGAGCACAAAAGAAGAAATAATGAGAAGCCCGACGATAGTCATACAAAGCATAAGCGTTCTATACCATTGGAACTGCCTGTTGGATTTTCTAATAGTGGGGTACCAATATATTCTTCGAGTATTCGAAATTCTTCGCGTGACATGGTTGCTCCAAGACTTATGCTTTATGATGCATTGACTACGGCTCGGGTTGATCATACGACGGAGAAAAGTAGGAATCGAGCTTTGATTCACCATGAGTACGATTATTTATTAATCATTAGTATACGATCAGATTGAAAAACACTTTCTTTTATGGATACATAGATATATGCAATTGTATTTATTTATCCTCATTGAGCATCATTTTTATTATGTTGCAGAATGCCTACTGCCTCTAATAGACATCCTCCTAAGAAGTACTATGCTCAAAGAAGACGAGCAACGGCACACGCGTCCCCTCCATCGAGACATGGTAGTGGTAATCAAAATGAAAATGAAAGATTAACAGATATCAGTGATGGCTCTGATAGAGGACTTGATAATGGCAGAATATCAAGACGGAGGGATGAGGCACCACAGTCCCTTATGGTTCAGGAACAAAAAGCCTCGAGGGTAGGGATAATATTTTTATTAGTTTAATTCTGATTGGAGATTTTTTCTTTTTTTTTTTTAATTGGAACATTTCTTTAGACATTCAACCCAACAGCTGTTAAGCCTTCACGACATGGATTAACTAGACGTCATCTTCGAGCACCCAGACCTGTGTATGCTGCTCACTACGGTGCGGATAGTACCCTTTTTTCTAGTGAGGATGAACATACCGGAAACGGAAGGGTTCGACATGCCGACGGTGTTTTTAAAGCATGGCAATCTAGTAATTGGGTAACTGATCTTGGGATGACAAAACACTTTTCGCTTGGCTCTGATGGATATCTTACTGTTCACGAAGCAGGACTTTATTTGATCTATGGTCAAATTCATTATCTTGATGAACATGATGAAAATGGTTTTCATATGCTAGTAAACGGAGTACCAGTATTACAATGTATGGTAAGTTATTTTATACAGGTATTGATTTAAGTACTGTTAATTGTTTGAGGATTTATTATGGAAAGTTTTGTGGTATAAGGAATTTTTGTAAAATAATATCTTTTCTTTTTCAACAGGTATATAGTCCAGGTGTTGGACACAAAAGTCGATCGTGTTTCTCGGCCCAAGCGACATATTTACAAGCTAATGATCGTTTAGTTATAAAGGAGGTTGGACCAGCACGATATACACTTTTTCAACGTGACAAAAGCTTCTTTGGTCTTGTAAAGCTTGGCGAAATGCGACCACAGCAGAAACAGCAGCAACAACAATAAATAGGAATTAGGATCACTCGCGTGGATCGTGTTGTGTTTATCGATTCTATGAGAAAACCCAAAGGAGACGATGGAGAATTAAGAGGTGATTAATGAGCAACTTCGAGCAGTGAATGACAATAATCTAAAAGCTGAGTGTTCTAGGACGACCTATCCACATCCTCACAATTATTTAACATCGAAATAACATTATTTATACGTAATTCATACATTAACGAGCTTTTAGGCGCCATTTTCCTATTTGTTGCTAAACTGACGTACGTATTCAGATCCTTTATTTAACTTGAAATATCTTCTAAGGCAATAGTAAATAATATAAATAGTACTAAATAATTACACAAGCTAACTATAACTCAACGTACTCAGATCTGAATACGAACTAAAGTTTCTTTTAGCGATCTCAGATGTAACGAAACGAATGTAAATAACATTTTATATTTTAATATTGTAATAAATTGTCTCTAAGATCGAAGTAAAGATGGGTCGATATCATTATCTCTCTCTCTTCTGCAATCGATACGTGATTCAATCAATATAAAACATTCTAACAATACATAAATTATGAACAATAATAAATAATTTTCTAAGAAATATAATTCATTTCAAAACTCAGTGTATACATTATCTCCACAAAAAAAGTATTTTCAATAGCAAAAATACATGCATAAAAAGGAAAATCATGCAATTATCTCATCACAATACTTTTTAGCTTGTAAACTCCCAATAGGCATAAGATCTCCAGGATTATAAATGAGATCAACAATAAAATTTGGTCGAAGTAATTTTGTAGGGAATATCGGCTGCTTATGACCATTAAATACACTAATACGATTTCTATTTGTTACTAAATTTCGGTTATCATGCGGCAAACTTCTTTCTGAATTTATACTTATAGACGTCAATTGTTTACTTGGGTTGGTGCGTTTACTTTTACTGTCTCCCATTACAGCATTCACACTACTTGACGTTTTTGGATGTTGCTTATTTAACAAATCAATCTAAAATTTTTCAAAAATTCAATCATAATATCTTTACTGGTAGTCAATCAAAGGATTTCGCAAATGCATAAGAATAAATTCCTGTTTATACCTTTGGAATTGCAATCTCAACCCAAGCCTTGCCATACTGCCCGCGTACCAGAGCGGCGGGTAAACAGATTTTATCTGCCATTACTTTAAATAGCAAAGCTCTTTCAAGAAAGGAACCGACACGCACTTGTCCAAGTGGAATAACGCTTGTCTCGATGTCCTGTTTAATTTCATTGATATGTATGTCGAATTGATGATTACGGCATTGGCAATCAGGATCAGGACCAGACATTTGTCGAGCTACGAATTTACCTAGTAATCTTGCTCTAGATTCGATAAACCTCATATTTGCAAGTCCTGGCAATGTAGTTGATGACCTAGTAAACGGACATGGATTGATTTAAACACAGTCATATTAATGAATTGCATATATGAGTTATATGATAATTATATTTACGTTTCTGCTATCTCATTCGCTATGAGCTTGCATTTGAATAGTTCCAAGTATTCGTACAGATACGGGTCTGGCTGCAATTTTCCGAATTTCAATTCCATAATACTATTAATAACTTCTGTATTCGCAGAACTTTTTCTAGATATATTTGTTCTCGAAGACGATCTTCTGGTTCCAAAAGCTGCGTATCAGAGAATAATATTCCTTTATATTATCCAACTATATATTGATATATTGTCTATTGACTATACTTTGACTTTTTTCCTTTTCATGTTGTAATTTTAATGCATCTTGATAGTCAGAAGGTGGCTCAGAAAAATTTATTACATAAATAGGATCCAACGGACATAACTTTAGACGAAATAGGTCGTCTAATATAGGAAACCTGATAACGTAAGCAAAATCCACGTGAAGAAAAGTTCCCCATGATTTTTCCACATTCAATAAAGTCTGTGGAATCTTACGGACAAAATGTGCGACGCATAACATAAAAACCATCTTGCGTTACGTCGTGCAGAGATAATCGTCCCGTAAATGCAAATTTGGCTGGTAAATATGCAGCTAGAAGAGTTTCCTTGCAAGTTTCCCAAGAGGATATGACATTGAAATCTGTTTCTTCATTCGTCATACTGTTTCAATGAAGTTTATATTATATTATGTAACAAATAGAATTTTAGAACATGTATATCTACTCACTATGTAAAACATCCAGCTTTTATGAATAAAGCAGCGAGAGACGAATCTGCAGATAATTCCTGTATAAGCTGAACTGCAGCGTTTTTCACGGGTAGAGATTCCGAAGATTTAAGTAAATTATAGAGTTTGACTGGTCCATTAACGCGGATAAATAAATCTCTTCCATGTTTATCGATACAAATTTTCCCAATGGCTTGACAGGAACTTATTGGAAGTTCATCACTCTGATCATATTTTGACTGTGAAATATTTTGAAACTCGCTATATTGTTTTAGGTAATCGTATCTTGTTTGTTATACTAACGTAAGTATAAAAGCTTACTTCGAAAGAGAAACACATCGCGTCAACAAGATCAGCATTTAATAAAGTACTATTAAATTCCGCATACTCTATTACAGTGGATAAAGCTTCAATCGCCATTATTTGAGCCTCTGCAGATATTTTTCCTATTGGTTGTTTGAGTAGCCACAATAAGAGAATCTGGAAAATGCATTTCTTTGAAAATATAATTCCCTAAAATTATAACATTGCAATTGTTAAATATTGCTTACCTGGCCTTTTACATTGAGAAAATTTTCGCAGTTCTTCCGATCAGCTTTAAGTAATTCTTTTATTGCAAAACTTGCTGCTTGCCTTATGGACCATTTTAGATTTTCATTTTTCAAAATATCTATGATAAAAATAGGCTCACTCTCCATGGGACAGTTCAAATGATATATCCAAATATTATGTGTATAAGAGTGATAATTATAAAAAAACCTCACCTAATAATTTTTGTATAGGATTTTTTGAAGCTAATTCCTCAGCAGCTGATTTATCTAAAGTCATTTTGGCAATTCCATAGCAAAAAACTTCATAAAAATCAAATGTTACAGGTTCAGTTACAGTTTCAAGCAAATAGTCGATAATCCCATAATTATATAGAGCCTTTAATAACAATTACGTAATAGTACAGTTTTTTTGCAAAGGTATGACTGATTAAGAATTCATTCACGAAAAGAATATTAGATCAAACAACCTTCCTGCCAGTAGAAGAATTTGCAAGACGAACAATAATACTAAAAGCTTCATGACGGAGTTTAGAATTCATAGCATTCTCCATGTATTTAAATAATCTCAAAATTCCACCAATGTTATTTAAAAGCTCTACCGTTTTTATATTATCACTTGCAAGTGCAAGGACATTCAATGTTTTACTATGCACATCAATCCATTCGTCATTCTACAATAAAATAGAAGTACCATATATTAATAATAAATTTTAATACAACGATTTAAGTCTTACATCAAGTAGGTTCAGCAATGCTTGCAAACCTCCTGTACTTTGAAAATTTTCTTGAAGCTGATCATCTTTGTTCCTTGAAACTAGATTTTCAAGAACATCTAAAGCAAGTTTTTGAATAACTGGATATGGTTCCGCAAGAAGTTTATATATCAATGGAAAACTAAAAGTCTGTATTACAAAGGAATTAGCATTAGCTTGAATTCTTTTATTATTTCGATTCAAAGATGAAGTAGTTGCAATATAGTATAAAAAAGACCTTTGTTCCAAGAATATTTGCAAATCCTACAGGATCTTCAAGTAAGTTGTATATGATTTCAATACTGTTCTTTTTAACATCAGGATCGGATGACTGGATCCTTTCAAAAAGAAAATCCATTCGAGGGCACTGATTTAGTATTTGTGCTACCCCATACATATCTTTCGAAAGCTGAGCTAGTATCAAAGATGAAAATTCTTGTGCAAAAACGTCAGTATCATTTACCAAAACTTTTGTGAAGTGTGGCACATAATCTTCGCATTCAAGTAAAACATTTCTTACCAATGGAACGGCAGCCATTTCTGCCAATAATTTACTTGCAAATCTGTCTTGTAGAAATATGAAGATTAAAAGAAGACAATTATTTTGACATTATTAAACAGACCGTCGTGTAAATTTGTCCTCATGATTCATTAAAGGTACAATCTTTTCTAGTATCCCACATTCGAATAAAACTTCCAAATTTTCCTGAGCTTTTGATGCAAATTTTGATAATGCTGCAACCGCAGCAATCAGCACAGAATTTTCTTGGCATTGTAAAAGAAGTACAGCTGTCTCAGGATTCTTTACGTCTATGCTGAGTAAATCAAGTTTGCTTTTTAACTGAACTGCACGATCCTGACGTTCTTTTCCGGTTGACAAGCATTTCTGTTATTTTGTAAAACTGATATTAAGTGAAAGAACATTTTTGTCAACAAAAAAAGTTAAATCAGTCAAATATCTCACGCCAGGATCCTTTTGAATCATTTTCTCGGATTTTAGTTACTGAAGTATTAATAGATAGATATCCTGTTGAAATTACTAACTGAATCCTTTCCTCTTCTTCCAAAAAAATTGTCCATGTTACATTACATTTTTTTTGAATTGCGATTGTAAGATTGTTTCTTTATTCGGAATGTGATTGGCTATCGGCAGTATTGCCCGATGATGGGATTTTTCCCAAATCCTACCGTTGAGTGTAGATCCTACTATCGATAGCATACAGATATAGATAATAATATATTTTAAATTCACAACGATATTAATATATGTATAGAAGATTTTATTATATATATTCAATGGCACTAAAACAGCAATAGAAATAATCAGATCAGATAAAGTTCTTTTATTCCGCATTCAAAGGTAAATATTGAGGGACATCAAGCGCCTATAACAGTGCTACTTCAAAACTGACAATTACAGAATCAATCAATTCCATTTCAAATAATATCAATAAATGGAAGATAAATAAAAGGTGTAACAGGGTATCGACAGAAGAACAGTAATACTACAATGGCACAAGCAGTACTGACAGGGAGTACTGGTACCATAATTATTATATAATAGTCTACCAAGCAGGTACTAATGCATTATGAAAATATGTTATGGTGCTTTATAGTTGATTGTTATGAGAAATTTGGTATGGCAACTCAGCTAACTCTTATTGAGTAATGCTGTAAATATATGCCTTGCGCACATATATGAGTATTTTTTCTACAAAATGGGCACGTAGTGTTTAGTCTAATCACTCGTTATTCAATAGCTGTGTACGTTAAAAGTATTCCTGGCAACAGCGATACAATTGATTCTTTCTTCAATAAAAAATAGTCCAATTATCCATTGCAAGAAATAAGCTTGTCTTTTTGAGACAGTATCTTTCAACATAATTTTGCATAAGAGATTCCAAATTGAGATTTCAATTGTTTTTGTACTGTGTAACACGCAGTATAATGGTACTACATAACTGTGTAAAAATCATATGTATATGTACGATGTTCTACAATTATTATTCGTATATATTCATCGTATTTTGTACCTTAACCAAGACAGCAAAATGGTATTCTGCTTTTTCGATTTCTTCTTGTTTGTGGATTCAATTCACGATTCATATCATTTACATCCACTCCAAAGATTGTATTGTTGGAAGCGGAATTTTCTGAAGAAGCATCTATTTCAATGTCATTAATATTTTTTATGAGACTCTCCGTTAGTTCTCCTTTGGACTTTTTTCTTCTGGTTCTTTTGGATTTTATCGCAGCACTATGTACATCGATGGAATTAAGATTTTCATGTGAAATTTCAAAGTGATCCGGTGTAAAATAATTTTCTTGTATCTCCAGTTCCGAATTGAATTCTACACTCTCAAAATTCGCGATGCTTACGATGAACGCATCATCTAGAATTTTGAGAACGTCGTCGGTACGATTTTTTAAAAAATCACTATACTCTGACATATCGAATTCATTCGCCAGGATGATTTCAGACATATTTATGTCATCGAGCGATGGAAACACTAGTGGAATAGAAGAGCTGGCAGGAGGATAAAGAGAAAAATCAGTAATCTCATTAAAATCGACATTTGGCGTCATAGGCGTTGTAGGCGTCTCGACGCCGTCTACGTTGTTTGTTTTAAATTCCATTTGCGCGCACGACAAAATTTCATTCTCTAGAAAAATTCGAAACTTCTGTTTACTCAGTTCGACATTCTTCAAATTTGTTCTTTGTGTTTTCCTCATTAACGCAATACAATCCTGTATATTTAATTTTAATTTTGGCAATTTTTCATGCCGATAGAAGTGACTCGTTGCGTCGCACTCGCTATGCAACTGGCGGTACGGCGATAGAGTTTCATGAACCTCAAAACGCACATTTGTATCCCTATTTTTTAAAGCAGTTCGTGATCTCTTGGGGGACGAGTATTTTTTATCCCAAATATCATCACTTGGACTATTCAGAAATTTTAATGAATCTTTCATCGGCGACTGTCACTTGCATGATAATAAACTTTGCTCGTTCTGCCGACGATGTTGATAAGTGAGAGGCGCTACCAAACGACTGTCTTTGCTCTTGTAATATTCATTAAAGTCCAGTCGAACGCTTAATAATTGCAGCGAGACATCTTCTGCGGATGCTAACATTAGTAGGAATTTTTTCACTCGATCCTGAAAAATAAAATCATTTTATTACCGATCGTTACACAAGTCATAACTGACTATCAATTTAATTTATCAATTCTATATACTAATATTAATAATTTAGTTTCTATAAAACTTACTACAGATTACATGAATGAGATTAGCTCACCTGATAAGTTCTGGATAATAATCTTAATTGGATGGAGAGAGTATTTAAATATTTCATGAAGGCACTTTGCCGCTCGGAGTTTTCAATATCTCCTGCTTTAGTTTTGCCCCATTTTTTAGTTTTTTCACTTGTCACACCAATGAACTCTTCTTCGTTCAATCTAGCTTCGTATTCCTGAGTTGCTCGAGCAAGAAAATTTTCCTCGAGATTTTGGAGATCAAGTATTGGTCCATATACAGAACGTAAATGGTCCATCAGTTCCTAAAGAAAGGATGCTTATGATGGCATGACTTTAGAAATATATTATAGTTGACTAATATATACGAAGACTTACCTGCGACTGTTCATCGAGCAGTGTTCCTCGTCTTACTGACTCAACAAAATTATTGTGCGCCACTATAATATCATCTAAGGAATCAGCTTGTCCCAATTGTTTTGCAAATATATCCCAAGAACACTCGATTACCTATGATCAAAAATTATTCTTTGAATCTTCTACTAACAAGAATCTAAATTCTATATAATTGCAAATCAAGCACAGGAATTCTACCTCGAATAAAAAGTAGTACTGCATCTGATGCACAAGATGAACCATGCTGCTTGTGATGAGATGAATATGATTTTGGATTGGCAAGACTTCTCGCATTTTCCGAAACATTTTTGCTGATGTCGTTTGCTGTTTCCAAATTGCAGATAAAATCGTTTCCATGCGTTTCGCGCGCCAGAGAGAAAAGAACACAGTTTGGTACGTCTGTCTATTAGGTTCAAGAATCTAAAATAATGAACAAAAGGAGTTGATATTATTTTATGATAGTACAATAATAAATTCATTAAAGTTATTTACCGTTCCTATGGGTCCGTCAACGTTGTAATCTAAAATAAAGACGTCCCACCCGGTTTCACTTTCGGACGGTGCTAGTAATCTGACATCCAAACGTCTTTGTACATCCAAATCATCGAATTTTGAGCTTGTCGCTCTAATTGCTGTTTCTAGTATCGAGGATATATTATGCGGATACAAAGAGTTTGCTGGTTTTGCTAATTCGGGTCTAGAATGGAATAGAAAACATTCTGGTAATAAGAAATACTGTAAGTCTTCCTAAAACTAATTCGTATAAAAAATTGATGAGAGATCTTATCGATGCAAAGAATTTTCATGAAAATATATCGTCGATACATACTCCAGCAAATGCATGAGATGCTGTATAAAGTGTCCTTGACCAAGTAACAAATATCCTTTTATGCCTTGCAAATGGTCCATAAGTTGATACTGTTTCGTAAGTATTTCGACAACTCTGATCGAAGTTTCTTTGTAAGCTGCATCCATCATGGTTTGTAGATGACCATCTGGGTCCATATCGAAGAAAGCTTCAACTGTAAACAGAGAGAAGTAAATACTTTTGTCTGGAAAATAATGATCTGATTATCAAAATGTAGATTACTTAATATTTAAATGAAAGAATCACCATTAGAATCTTGAGAATTGTTCTTGAATATTCCTGTATCTCGACCTTGAAGTGGCGCAAAGTCTTTGCAAACTTCCCTTAGAAAATTTATACTCTTCCCAGTTCCCAAGATTTTTTTAGCTTGACATTTACTAATAAAAGATGGAACCATGGAGTCTCTCACTTGATACTTTTCGTGCCACATTCTATCATCCGCAACATCAGCACAAGCTTCTATGAAAAATTCTTTGTGCGGGTCATCCAATTCACCATCTGTGATCCATCTCATTAACATATTATAAAGAGGATCGCAAACGCTTTGCAAAATTCTTTTCACAAGCCTCTTTACAACTGCATCACCATGATGACTGAATGCATAGACAGCTGAAGCCAATGCACCGCCCTTTTGACCACGACAAGCTCTTACAATACTTGCCAACCATTTCAAAGTTTCCAAAGGGTCGTAAGCCCAGAGATGCAGATGAGAAAGTGTTACCCCATCCAAACCCAATGGACCTTGCGCTCTATTAAAAGAGAATTTGTTATATTTTTTGATTTTCGGAAATAAATTGCTAACGAATTACTAAATCTCGTACCTATTGACTTCTTCCTGCATGATAGCAATAAACCTGTAGTACTCAGATAACTCCTGGTGCAAAGCAGCTACAAAGCTATCAGCTACTATACCTGCACCTGCCACAGACATTCTATCTAGGCCTTTACGCACTACATTATGCAAGTATCCCAATTCACTTAATCGTAATACAGCTTGTCTATGAGATCTGTTGACATTTACAGTGGAGTCGATTTGGAATCCGTAATTGGAGTCTAATTTGAGAATTTTTCCTTCAATGCCTTGGAAGGAATATATCAGATCTCGTACGAGAACATCTTCAGAGACACAGTCCTCATTGAAAATTCTGCTTGGATTAGCGGGAAATTTGCGTAAGCTTGATCCGGTAGAACTTGCTGGGACTATTTGAGCATGAGCACATGATGTCTGGGATGATTGACCTGATTATAGATATAAGATGAAATGCTTAACATTTGATTGTGTGTTGCATATACATTTCTATGTAAGCCTCTCTTCTCTTGAATCCGTTATATCAGAATTTAAAAAAAATTGTTATTCACCACTTGATGAAGCCATCGGTGAATTTAATCCTAACCGTGCATCTGGAAATGTGAAATATTTCTCCTTGACTTGTTCCGCTGATTGTCCCATATTGAGGAGAAATATCAAGATACCTAATCTATTTTTTAATGGCTATAAAAGAAATTGTTATAAGAATGAATACATAATAATACTTCTATGTATTTTTAATGCATGTTAAAGTCGTTACCTTATCTTTAAGATCATTATGCAACCTGTCAAATTGTATAGCATCATGTGCTGATAATTTGCTCTTTATATGACTTGCTACAGACAACTCATCTTCCCGAAATGTTTCTATTCCTTGAGTTGATGACAAGAGGCCCAGAGCAAATCGCATAAATCTTCTAAGAACATCTATGTCACAAAAAATATTTTTTATTGAAATAAAGAAAACGTTATTATACTCTATAATATAAATTATTCAAAAAAGGTAAACTATACTAAATATTATTATATATACAATGAAGTTACTATGTTAACTTTGTCTCGATTACTAAATATTGACATAGGTATTGACAGGAGTGGCATAAGTATGTAATAGGTACAATATATTGTAATCATTCAGCCATGTAAACAATTAGGTATAATTACACTAAAAATCATAGTATATCATTCTTCAGAAGATGAAGTAGGCTGGAACAAAATCTAACCTGGTTTCTGTTCTCCACAAATGGAGATAACCATTTTCTGCAGTAGATCGCTCACAGTCTCAGATTCTAATTCTGTCATCGTTATACCTTAAGGCGCACAAACCCTAATTGTAAATTAACAAGTCGTTATTTAATTATTCCCTCATTTACGCATTTCAAAACTAACTGACACTTGTTCACTGTTTACAAGCACGAAGTATGTAGGAAATTGAAATCTGACGTTGCAATGGTGTTAAATTTTATGCATAACTATGTACTGGAGCAGTGTCATGAATTGAAATTTTTTAATACATACATTGTATTTGTACTATAATAAAATAATTAACCAATTTCAATGAAAAAAAAAGAGATTTATTGATACTTTGAATTATTTTTTACACCAGTTGGTAAACAGCTTATTAAGTAATGGCTGAAAAATGCTGCAGTTTCCATCTGCCGGCCTTTCTACATATTTGGAGCATATCTTATGGCGCCACATGTATTTTTTTTCGATGATTTCAAATTTACAGCCGGCTCCCGGTTCCCGGTTAGTTTCACGAATGCAACCATAACCTAAACTTATTTATTTGTTAATCAGTTTACTTAAGAATAGATTTGGATGTAAGAACCTGTAGAAACCTTAAATAAAAATCTTTTCTAGTGTTATATTGTGAGTGGAAGAAAAATGGATCGTAGTGCCATTGGAAATTCTTTGGGGAAATCCTTTAATTCGCCAAGAAAACGGTTGTCAATGGTACAATCTTTAAAGAAAAGCAGCTCGTACGTAACGTTTTTTACATAATTTATCGTTTATAACAAAATTAAAAGAGATATTGTACATAAGTAAAAAGAAGAATATATTGTTTTCAACTGCATACTATTAATGTATATGCAAGCTTTAGAATATTATGTAAATATGGTTTTACTGTATGTTTCAGTATTCCAAGTGTGTCTGGTCGTTCGAATCAGTCTGTCCAAGTAATTTATAGAAGTGCGAATCATGCAGTTGAAAGTTTTGGATCGTCATTACCTGTACTCGTAACTGAAGCTTTAACATTTGTTGACCGTAATGCTACAGTCAGTGTCAATGTATCACTGGATGGTTGGGCATGGTTAGTATGTGCTCGAAGATTACTGGTATGGCAGTGCAAAACTACCATCCACGATCCCAAACAACGACGAACATTTAA
The DNA here is from genome assembly GCA_030142595.1 of Trachelus iudaicus. Classification (NCBI taxonomy): domain Eukaryota; kingdom Metazoa; phylum Arthropoda; class Insecta; order Hymenoptera; family Cephidae; genus Trachelus; species Trachelus iudaicus. Next base: position 152,291 of record JARQTH010000323.1, read on the forward strand.
CAGTCAATGCCGTGAATTACTTTTACCTCAAAGTGATCTTGCGCACAAAGCTGAATGCATTGCAGTATTGTTACCACCAGGTCAACAGGTGAAACACAATGTTATATCTGATTCCTCTCTCATAGTGTTACATTGTTACTGAATGCATTGTTATTCATATACTAAATAACAATGTACTTCAATTATTAGACATCTAAAATTATTTTACATATAAGATTTTGGATTGTATACTGATAAGAAAATTATACTGCTTCGAGTCTAAATTATTGATCTGTCTCGACTCATTAGGTACCAAGCTGCATGGCAGTATCACCAGAAGGAATTGTTCGTTACTGGGCAAGCGTGGCTCACGAAGGCTCTTCGGTAGAAACAAGTGCAGAACTTGCAGGCCAGGAAGTCGACTGCCTTACTTATATTCCAGGTCATGGATGTATTTTAGCCACGACAACCTGTACAGTTGCACTCTTACAACCACAATTTGCAAACGGACGGAATACTATTTCGTGTAGAGTCCTCCGAACCAGTCAAGGATGGCTAGGCGGAATAGGTCGCAGAATGTCATCCCTCATTTTTGGCGCAATGCCTCAGTCGCCTGTTATGGAAACGGTACTGTTTTTATAATTAAAACAGCGCTAAGGATTTTACAAATAATGATTTATATATTTTGCATTTTATACTGAGAAACATTACGATTACCATTGTACGATCTGCATAACATTACAGAATAAACGTTCTTATTTTCATTTATTAACAGAAATTGGTTAAAGTAACTTGTACGCCAATGGGTGATAGAGGGTCGCGAGTTCTGATACTCGCAGGATCCTCTTTACAATATTGGTCTTTTCCACATAATGAACAAGAAAAAATGGAATTTGATGAAGATATTGGTCATATTGTTTCTCAAGCATTTCAAAGAAGTTTCTGGGTGAGTTTTCATCATGTAGCAACCATAAGAAACTATTTTACTTCGTTGATTGCTATTATTGATTAATACAAAATTATATTTCGTGTTTACTTCAATCTTACTAGGAATCGACTGCAAGTAATCCACAAAAAGTAAACACTTGGTTAATCGATATGCAGCCATGTGAAGAAGGAATAGTTCTTCTAATGTCAGGACGTCGTGGAGATATACTGGAGCGTTTATATTTCGCATTAGGTGAATACCCAAGCAAACAGATTTGTGTTAAGAAATATTATTATTAAAATTTAATTATTCACCGTGTCATATTTATTCACACAGTGATTCTTACTTTCCAGGCTTGATACCGTTATCGGGTACAATGTTGTCAAACATGTTTAAATGGTTCATACCAATACAAATTGGTTATCACTACATGATTCATGATAATACTGAGCCAATTTCACAGCCTTATCGTTTCATTCTAAGTGGATGGGAAGCAATTATATATGATCGAAATAGCGTAATCGTAGTCAACAGTAAGCATAATGTTTAACGAAGTTTCATTTTGCCAATAATTTATTTTAACCAATGCCAGTCATATCAATTTATCTATCGGTTTAGCGGCCTCCGAACATGAACAGGACAATATCGATTTAGTAAAAGGTGGCGAGGATAGTATTTTAGGTGGAGCTTTATGTTCAGGAACTCCAGTATTGTTCACGAAAAACAATGGTCTCATTACTATCATACCTACGGACTTTAACGCACAAGACTTTAATACGTATGCTATATTGTCTAAGTTTTTATCAGCAGTGCAAATGCTTTGATATCTTTACGTATTTCACTATTTTCATTGTTCTTATTGTAGAAGTTACATGGATTCAAATGCGAGCATCGATTATGGTGCAGGCAATAATAGTTTAACCGCTGAAAACTTTTCAACTTTTACGAACAATGACGATGCTCAGATTTTCTGTAGTTCGGACGGTGCAGCGCAATTGCGTGCAGCATTTCTGTTTAGCCTCCGACGGAATAAGGTAGCTATTTATTTGATGTAAATCACAAAAATATTGTTCCTTTATGTTGAATACCTAAAACAGTGTATATGTTGACTACTACTATATCAGATAATGATAATTTCGTTTTGATGGTTTATGAATATTATAAATTTATATTCTATCAGGCTCAATCTGAAGAAATACTTAATGAACTTTTTCCGCCGCAAGAAGAACCCGTGATGGACATTGATGCTGTTCTAGATACACTTGTCTTAAAAGTTGCAAAAGATTTAATTGACGACTATCCAGCCAATGATCCACGATGGGAGCAGCACAGAGATCAATGTTAGTATTGTACTTTATTTAATACTTTTTTTCTTACTACTTTTATTAATACTTAATTATTAATTTCTTTTGTAGCTATGACTTTGACTAACGTTACGTCGATGCAAATACCGCATCAGTTAGAAGGCAAGCAAAAAGCCTTAGATTTTTACATACGTTTTCTCAAAGAATTCAACTTGTGGAACAGAGTGCGTATTAATCAAAATTGTTGTGCTTTTTCATCGGATAACAATACTCTATCAATACGGTGCCTATGAAACTTTCTAATTATCTTATAATTATTTGTAGTTTTGCGCAGTGTCTTACAGAGGAATAACGATGGCTACGTCACACGTTCTCGGCGAATATGCTGAGAAAGTCATAGCTGCGATAACCATTTATAATCTGCAGAGCAGGTACAAGTTTAATATTTACTATTTTTAATGTTATGTAAATATTTATTAATCATTGTTATTCGACGACAAAAAGAAATTCTGAGATCCTGGATACGATAATGGAACAGACCTTACCACCGGAAGCTTATGTCTCGAAGGATTTGGCAACGCGTGACATTTTTTATCGCGAAGTTAGTAAAGTCCATTTACTTTTACCCACCTTGGTAAATAGCGCTTCCGAAGTAATCCAGTCTGAAAGATCACCGCAACAAGTATCCCAGTACATAATGCAAGTCAATTCGATCTTATTGGTAAGTGATAGTTAAAAATATTTTTGAATACCGATTTGACAGATCTGTCAAAATTAAGTCGTTATATTATTTGCCATATGATTTTCTGTTCGTACGATTGGAAGGGTGTTCTACATGAGGTAGTAAAATACAGACAATATAATGCTGAAAATTTTGTACCATCGAGAGGTTCAAATGCAATAACAGAATATCTTCCATGGACTGCAGCCACTGGTAAACATGGGTTACATCAGTGCCTTCATACAATGGTTTGTATTTTATCAAAGTATGAATTTTATGAAACATCTGATCTCAATGCGGATCTGATTTTTATTCTTATTTTAGCAAATTGTCACATTGAAATACGGTGTTACTGGCACAAATGATTCAACAATACGAAATGAACTATATGAACAATTAGTTGGACTTATAGATTTAATATTGGATGGTAGAAAGTGCCATTTGGAAAGTATACGTGGAACAGAGAAATTCGATAACCTCTTAAAACAGTATGAAGCCGAGAGGACCAATCTGATCCAACCACTCAGTATGTAATTAAATTTATTAAGTGGTTTGACAAATACTGTAATATAGAAATTGTCATTGCTATATTCGTATTTATTTAATAGTAAAGGATGAGCAGTATGAGAATGCAGCAATGCTCGCTGAAAAGTATTCAGACTTTGCATCTCTTATACAAATATGTGAACTGACAAATAATAAGAATCGACTTGATTCTTATATGGAGAGATTTGCCTCGCAGGACTTTGCAGGATTTCTATTCTCTTGGTAAATCATGCATGATTGTTAATCTTGATACCCTATTTTGTGATACATTACATACAATATAGACCCGCATAATTAATGCATAATCAATTTGTTAGGTATGTCAAGGATGGACGACAAGGACAATTGATCGAACGCTGTAGACGAGGTGGTGCAGTCGAATTAACAGAAAGATTATCAGAGCATCCCTCTCTTTCCTGGGTGCAGGCTGCACTTACTGGTGAAATACGTCTTGCCTCAAACACACTTCATGCCTTGGCATTTGAAGAAAGTGAATTGGTCACTCGTAAGAAGGTAGAATAACAGTTTGTTATTGTATCATATCTAATATTTGTTTATAAAAGAAACTGCGATTCTAGAGTTCCTATAAGCCACTGGTATTCTTAATAGAAAAATATATTAATATTTTATTTCATAAACAGACGATGCTCTCTCTATCGAAATTAGCACTGCTGGCGTCAGATGGTCCTCTGGAGGAGACAGAGGACTGCATCAAAAGTGTAGACCGGGAATTGGCGTTAATTGCTCATCAAGAGGACTTACCAGAACAAGTACTAGCAGCGTACGGTTACGATATTGATAAGATGAGAGTACTTAGTCCCACGGAGCTTATCATGGTACATCTCTGAGTCTCTGTATTTATGGTTATGTTTCTTTGTCGAACAACTTTCTAAGCTATCATCTACTCCATTTCAGTTGTATACGTCTGATGAGAACGTTATTGCGAATGAATATGACTTTAAGAAAGCACTTGATTTGCTTGAATACATTGAAGAAGAGGAGGATAGATCAGCATTGAAATTAAAAATTTGGGCGCGCGCTGCTCGACGCAATAAGTGGGACAACGTTGGCAACAATCGTGAACAAGAGGTTCAAGAGACACTGTTTTTCAAATTGATGGACCTTACACATCTGATGGGTAAGCAACATTTTAATATGTGCATTATAACATTGTTTGAATTAGTTGACACGTGAATTTTCTATCTTTGCATCAATAAGACACGTACAGTATAAAATTTCTTTTGCGAATTTCGCGAACAAAGTATAATTATTTAACGCAATCAAATTAATACGAGATGGTCTGTTGAATAAATCTTAACCATCTTTTCGTATTACTATAGGTGGAGAACATTACGAGTTTCTACCGCCTGTTAAAGAAATCCTAAAAGAACCAGAACTGGGAAGTCTGGCAGCCTCCAGTAACTTTAAGTTCCTCATTGAAATTGTTTACGAATACGCTGATCATAATTATTGAATCACTTAAAGCTAAGATTTGCATTTAATCGAAGACTAGAATAGGCTATTTGTATATTTAATACTTTGTAAATGTAATAAACGATGTTTAATACTTTTCAAATACAATGTCTTGTATCAATCAATTTTCATTGTAAAGTGGCGCACCAAGTATTAATAGGTTCATGATTTTTATTGTTTGGTCTATGTTTATACGATTAACTAATAATACAAAAACAAATAATAAATTATAAAATTATATTAGGCGCATTGCGAGTAGTGAATTTTTGTATTTTGATGCCACTATTTACAGAATCAGTGACGTAAACGTAAAAACTATTATAATAGGTAACAGAAACACAGTGGATGCTGATCCTGAGCAGAATTGATTCTCGGCGCGAATAATATATCTTATGTGCTCTGGTGTTTCGCAATCTATTTCTAAAATATAAAATATTTTGATAATTAAAATAAATAACGTACCAACAGTATTTCCATTAGAATATAATTGATAACTAAGCATACCTGCACATTTCATTAATGATAAAACACTCTGTATCCGATAATATGTATCAGGACAGGATTTGCTCTTCGTACAGATAGAATAATCAGTTAAAGTAATCTCTTTGTGACCAGACAATTCTTTGCAGTAAAATTCTTTCCTTTCACCGCTATTATTCCATTGGTTCCATGAACACACTTTAATTGTACCATAGCCAACACCGTGTACCTATTTAATTAACAATATTGCTTTTGATTAAAGCAAATAGTAATTCAAACTCAATTGTTCATTACTTTCGTCATATTTATGTTTAATATTTAATATGAATAAATCAAGGGATAACTAAATTTACCGTTACTATCATTCTCATGGTATTATTTCTCCAAGCTGGATGCAATCGGTATGTCATATCATGTGCTGAACCGATATAAGCTTCAAATTGATTTTTCGCTCCTATTGTACTATTTGCATTACACGGAATTGGTCGTATTGTCATTGGCACTAAATGATGTACAAAATGTATGAATAATTCGTACAATACAGTATAGTTATCAGACTTTAGAAGACATAAACAAAAATAATTAAACGTACCCATTGAGAGGTGTCTTGTAATGTCGTCTATTTGTAAACTCCTTATCAAATGATCTTCCTGAGTTAGTAGAAATTTTCGGTAGATATGAGCATTGTATTCAGATGCGTAATACAAGAAATGTACATCTGAAATTTAAATATTGCACTGATATATATAGTAGTCTATTACATTTATTTCTGAGCTTTGAATAATACAGAAATAATTATACCTGGATGTTTAGATTTAATTTGTCGTAATTTTACCATAGCCGATGCTTGTTCCATTTCGTTCAATGAATTAAGAGGAACAAGTAATACTACTGCTTGTCCAAGATTTCCAATTTTACGAAGTCTACTTTTCTGTTCCCATACATTATCCAGATATACAGATATTGTTTCTAATACTCTGGTATAATTCAGTTGCGAAGGCCCTAGGTATTCGTATCATTAGAGCAACGGATATACTTAAAGATGAATGCTAGCAGTAATACTTACAAGTCATATTTGTCATGTTTGATATAAAATAGTGAATGACAGCAGGACTGTTTGTAACATTTAACAACAACTCGCCCGTCGTTCCATGAATTATACCCATTTTAGAACCAAAAATAGAAACATCAGTATCTTCCAACAATACGCTGAAACGTATAACAAGTTGATGATACAATGAAAAATAAAGATTTAAATAGTCAATAAAAATCTGTGATGTATGAATACTTGCGCAAGAAAGTCTTGAGTATATTCCTTAGACCATGCTCCATCAAATGCTATTAACATTTCAACGTGCGGCTTTTGCTTCTCATTGTAACAGTGTAATTCTGTAAATAGGTATTTGTCTGCATAATTGAAAAATGCATTACTCGCATAACCGGCCATTCTCTCTAACGCTTCATCAGTCATGTATGCGATGCTATTGCGATATGCAAGAACACGTGTCATTGTGTATGTCTGATAGGAAAAAGATCATAATAAATAACATTAGAAAATTAACGTTAGTATAATTTGTATATGAACGTACTTGCTCATCCAATATCGTTTTTGGAGCTACATGTAAGAAAGCTCTAGCTCTCTCACAAGCTTTAATATTTCTATCAAAAGATACTCCTGTATTGCTGTAATACATATCCAGTACTTGGCTCAATCGAAGACTATGAATCTGATCGATCCATCCTTGTAAATTTCCTGCAATCACTAGTCCTGAAATTATGCAGAATTAATTTTGATTATCTGTCATATTATTTATCTTGAATTTCTCTTGCTCACCATCAACTCCTCCTACAACTTCAGCTCTAGTAGCATCTAAACTTCCATGTTTATCTGTAAGATAGAATATGCTAGGACGCATAGTGCTATTCCAGAATCCTGTTGCACCAATTGTCATTTCTGAACCAACGATAGGACCCTGATAAACAGCCATTTCTGCTAAGTCACCTGCAATGAAAATCAGTCAGGGTTTAATCGTTAGTTGATTTGCAGAGAATTGTTAATTAGTCTTTCACCTGACAAGGTAGCTGCCCATACATTGTCGAGCTTAGCAGAGGAAGCAACAAGTTTTTGAAACCACATTGATCTCTGTCGAAGAATTTCATGCTTTGGTACAATAAGATCAACATCATCTTCGCTATAATTTACACTCTGTAAGTCACTATCTTGAAAACCATCTAAAATATTAAGCGATTAATGCATATGTCTAAAGGAAATTAAAGCTGAACTGAAGAAACATTCTGGATACCTGAATATTTAACAGTAATTTCTGACAGTAGCATTTTAATGTTTATACTCTGTGGCTGAAGGGATGCAGCAATTGCACTTATTACTACACCAGTTGCAACAGTACCAAATGGTGTTATAATTACTCCATACTCTATGGGACATTTTTTCCTGTCACCAGTCATTGATCTACCTGCAGTTAATTTCAGGTAATTATATTCGAAACCATTGCATGTTAAATTTTAACTTTATGCAATTACCTTACCAGATATCTTCTCTATATTCCCAAAAGTGCACAGTTTATCATCCGATGCTGATTGATGATTCCATATCGTATTTGAAATAGCACGATGCAACGCGCAACGTTCCTCCAAGGTAAGAACATCCCAAGGGAAACTATCTGCGTTTCCAGGAATCAATTCCTCAATGATTCTATGCTTTGCTCTTTGCGATCCTGTACCACTGAATGGAAATATACCATCAATCAATAACAGATTATCATGAACTTCAACGCCGTCGAATTTGAATCTGAAATTCAATAAGTATATTTTGTATATCCCGCCATCTTTAAGTATCATGCAGAACAATATAGAGACTATATATATGATATTCTACAATGCTCGAAAGTTTGTTTGATTTTAAAAAACTGGTACTTATAAACATTAATTAATTTAACAATTTTTACATATAAAGTGTAATTCTCATAATTGCTCACCTATGTAACAATGATGTAGCCATTGCTCTCATATTCATCAAACGATATGAATATCTTTCTGCCTTTCTCACGATGTCTACTATGACCCGTAAATTCATCGGTAACTGAGTACCTTCCATAATTCCATTTGTATAGCATTCTCGAAGTTTCTCAGGTATACTGATTTGCGAATTTACCAGGCATAATACTGTGGATATAAAAGTATGACCGTATGACCTATCGTTATAGTATTCTTATACTGTAATGCATTGATCAATGAAGCAAGTTTAAAATATCCTCGATTGTTCATCAATGACGTTCTCGAATATTTTATTATCGAATGAACGATCATCACTATGTGGTGTCAGAAGAAAAGAATCACATAAGTACTGATTTTCACGTTGAATCTTTATCGAGGATCTTTGTGAATTTTCTAAAGAAATTTTGACAGCGTCCGTACCATAACACATTAAGAACACCAAACTCTGAACTCTCATGTTGGTCGTATTTATCGCATTATTGAAAAATGTCATACGCACACTACGTTCTCCTTGTATACCCGAGTCACTGACTCACAGAGCTATGGAGATCGTTTGTGATATCATTACTCTACCTCCGATAAGATAAGGGCAAATATTCTTGAAAATGTGCCCTAATTCTTTTTCTCTTTAAACCTTGCATCTAAGATTTTTGTTGGGCATATTTTAAAATACATCAGCAGATCTAAAAAGGATGGAATTAGGTTTGAAAAGAAAATAGAAAGTATTTAACAATAGATATGCTTATTAATATCTTATTTTAAAATGTATGATAACGAGTAACTTTTTAAAAGTTTCAACATTCTAACGGCCGGTATTAAAATAAAACTAACAATAAGTAATACGTGAGACGTCGCGTTTCAAATAATTCAATTAGTCTTCCTAATCTCTGTTAAATATACTAGTTAAATAAATCATTAAAATTTTTACTGTGAAATCGATATTGGATCTACGTTAATCATCTTCTGATGAAAATGATATCCAACGTGGAATTGTGTGACACGCTCACGCATTCCTTCGTAATTGAATAATTCAAATTTTTCGAGCACACGCTTTCTGTAATTAGTCTTTCCGTAATATCATATCTGTCCATCTTTCCACGGAGAATGGAACAGGTTACTCATAGGATATCGTATCTTATCATCAGATAGTGATAGTACCTTTTTTGTATGTCGTTTCAAAGGTGTGGTGCAGCTCCTCCAGTGAAACGAATCGATAAAGACGCTAAGTTTTTCACGAAGAACAATACCTTAATTTATTATCATACAGCGTGTGCTTTATGTAAAAGGGAGAAAGGAGAAAGGATTTGTATAGCTGTGATAAAAATTTAACATGGAAAATTTACTTCGTGGCCGACGATGTGGCTTGTAACCGTTTGACAACTGCACTGAAGAAAATTACAGTTTCTGAGTTTACGTTGTATTCTGTAATTTGAAAGATGCAATCGTTTTTATATATCTTCGTGATCGGCGTATTGGGTAAGAAATTTCAAATTGATATGTAATTTTCACGTTAGACTATTTTATTGAAAGTCCAGACGATGCTGCACCTCGGCCGACTTTTAGCTTATCAGTGATAAATGATGATTGTCACATTCCAGCCATTAACGCGCAAGAAAATGCTCAAAAAAATGTTCCGTCGTCTCTTCTCGAGTGTTATAATAATACCTACCTTCTGGAGAAGGACAGCAGACTTCCGCACAATATTAATACATTAATTGCAATCTTACGTAAGATTGAAAATACTGCAGGTTTAAATATGGATCTGCGTGGTCTTTCAGTAGCTCTCATGCACAGGTAAATATGAATGAATGATTTTGATTACAAAAAAAATTACTTAATGTCATTCATAATACTCAATAGCTGATTGAGTGATTTGATGATTGATATTGATTTTAAATATGTTCCATGGTGCGTACTAAGTATGTATAATAAATACTTTTTTCATTTTAATTCTTTATTTTATTTTAGATTTCGTCAAGATGGTATCGAACGAAATCACAGAGTTCAGGCACAAAATGGTATCACGCCGTATGCACCAAGTGGATTCCAATTTCATCGGGGTGCTGCGACACTTCGATTAATTCCAGGCAATGCAATTACTTTTCCGAATAATAGTCTCAGTGATGTTGAAAGGGTAAGAAACAAATGTCGTTACATTTACTTTTCTACACAAGGATAAGTTATTCATCATTATTTCAGTGTACTCTTCACTTTATGCTGTCAAGCAATATTGAAACAATTGAGAGAGGAGACGAAGCGACTACTTGTCGAGTAACAAATAGTCTGTATAGAAATGAGAGAAGTGTCAATGAAGAATCAGAGAATAATACAAAGAATATAATTGACGACGTCGAGACCCTGTCCCCAGAGCAATTGTAAGAAAGTTAAATATATATATTATTAAAAATAAGAGATCATTACCTAAATTAGATATAAAGCAAATTGCTTAGGCTTAATTCATTTTAGTGTAAATAAAACCTGCTAAAAACGTGTCTTTTACTATAGAGCAATAATGAAGAGCAACAATGGAGAACCTAAGATGAATACTGTTGATCCAAATTCGTTCTATCCGGAATCACCACGGAATCATCCTGATAGCGCAAATATAATGGCAGATGGTACCCGAAGTAGATGTCCCGTCGAGAATGGAGTCATTAAAACCCCGTAAGTGATAGGGCATAGAATTAATAAAAAATTACAATACTAATTATATATTAACTATTAATCCCAATTTATGTTACAGTTGGGGTGCCGTAGCAGGTGGTCCACTTCTCGCGGGTATAGCAGCTGCACTTCAGCCACAAACTGTAAGCCTAAATAGGTTATTAGGAGAAAAACTAATGGAGAGGGGTCACGATTCGGCTGCAACCCTAGATAACAAGTGGATTGCAACTTTTGCTGGTAATAATTGGCAGTAAAATTAAAACTGAAAAAGGATTATCAATAAATTACAATGAGAATAGTATAACGATCGCTATTTTCTCTTTTATCTTTACAGGGGATTTAGCTGAGGTTGTACTAGTTCAGGGTCCTCAATCATTAGATGGGAATTTGAGTGTCGGTGTTAATGGGGATTGGAATTCTACGGCTTTGCCAAAATGGTATTTTCTCAGTAATAAAGAAAATCTTGTGTTTACTACTGCTGAAATAAGGGGCGACTTGGACGGTTTAGTTCTTGCAAATTATGTAGCGACCTGGTACTCCCGCACTTCCACTATTAGACTCTCACAGATTTTAGATATGTATTACAGTCCTCGTGGCGTTTTTAATTCCACCATAAGAGCTTGTAATCGTAGAACATTATTAACAAGTGTTGCACCTAATGAAACTATGTCTGCACAGGTAAACTTAATGTTTATATTATTACTCTTGTAGATATTTCATTTTATAAGGTTCATGTGCTTAATTAATCTTTTTAGGCTTACAGTGCATCGTTGCTTCTAAAAGAAGAATTTGCTTTGGCGACAATTGTTCCAGATAAAATTAAAGCTTTTGCCACTAATGCCACAAATAAATTATTGAATTATATACGTGAGTAAAATATTTTACTAAATTTTAAGTGGATTAATTATTTGTGATTCTGTTCAATCTTTTAGCGACATCAATGAACAGTGATTTGACTTGTACTATTACGGACGCATATAACGATACCAATCGTGCTTCTGTTGATTTAACTATCATCCTTGATACCAGTTGGCCGTTTTCTTCTATACAACCAATTCTGGGGTAAGTACCTCTAGGCTACTTGTTTAAAGAACCTTTTTTTATTTATTGCAACCTTTCTTTTTATTTTAGCAACTTGCTGGAAAGTATAGAAGTTGGCATGTTTAACAGTAACTTCACTCTGATAAATGCCTTCAATGGAACTATCATGATCAATAATTCTAATAGCATTTTGAATTTTTACAACTTTAATTCGTCTAATTATCAGAATCGTAGGTTTACTAATAAAAAATATTTTCACATAAAAAAGGACGAATTAAAACGAAAATAGTAATATATCTTTAGTCGATTATTATTTTAGATACCACCGGTTTTGATCTTGCAAAAAGTTTCGAAACTCTTCGATTATTGCAAACTAACAAATTAAACTCTGAACAGAGACTGGGTATTGGTGGAAGGAGTTCCGACGTTGTATTAATTATTCCATACACTTCCACGGTTTCTGAGACTGACAAACAATACTGTTTGGAACAGCTGCGAACTATGCGGGAAGAAGTTCCAGGTATATGAAAACAAATTATTAGTGTCAAGCAGTGCACACGAAAATAGATTATTATGTTATTTTACGATATTAAAAATTTCCCATTATCATAATTGTGTATCTAAAGAATTAATCTATTCCCACAGATGCTACGATTCTCTTTCTGACTTATGGATCGAAGGACAGATGGTCCGATTTGGTGCTTAACCCCTCAACAGATATCTTTTTTATCACATCAGGAGATACGACGAGTTCCTTAGAACCAATTAGTAACTTGGTAGCCAGGATGAAACAAAGTACGTTAATAATACCAAAGAAAGCATAGGATGCGATTAGAATTTCGTATAAAAAATCATTTTTATCAGAGCCTAATCTATAAATACAATTGCAGATCAAAAACGATTGATAAACTCGCAATGCGGTGCAAACTTTGTATCATCAGGATCATCAAGTTCATTTATCGATTATGTGGAACCATCGGGTGTCAACTTTTACAGACTCCATCCCAATTATTTCTTTACTGCCGAATCGTCAAACCTCCCCACAGTAAAGGTACTGTAACGACTATCAAAAATTATTTTTCAAAATAGGCAAATCCATTTAAGACTCAACATTTATTATATTTACAGATTCAGGGGGCGGGCTGGGGCACTCTCACTGTCTGCACTTCGCGCAATGTTCTCCATGTAAATACAACTGAGGCACTTGCAGCTGCATCTTGCACACCTGTGACAAGCAACACATATAGTTTTACCGCCTCTTGCCCAGATGCAAGTGTAATTCATCAGTGTCAACCATTGTACGTAGCAGTATTTGGCAATGTATCCAGCAGTAATTCATATCAGTGTACAGGTACGTTTACAAAGTATTAGTATGAAATATCATTAGAAAGTAATAAACTCTGAAATTTATACATAATGCAAATATATGGCATAATCAGACATGGATAGTTATATTACTTGACAAATGATTACTGTAACATATTGTTTTTAGATGGAAGCGTTTGCCGATTCCCGGATATGTTAAAGTACACATTTTCATATGAAAATCTTCTGTGTAGAAGTGGAGCAAGGTCAATTGCGAAACCAGTAGTTTTAATTTTATCAATCATCTGTTTTTATTTTTATTAATTAATAGCTTCTGGCATTAGGGACAAACATATCTCATACAGCGATGAAGAATTATTTTTTATCTTTTCAAACAGGATAATATAAATCGTATTTTAGTTTCACCATATCGTGTGTTAGTAGTGTTTGAAGTTTCAAATAAAATTGCATACAGTCTGTCCACGAGTAAATTGTAATTTGGGGGGACCATCTTCTTATGATTTTTCACATAAAAGAATCCCCTGGACGCAGTTTTGTACTTGTCGATTAACTATACTTTCATGAGAATATCAAAATGTTCGATTTTGAGTTATATATAGTTATTAATAAATTCTTGTACCTGGATCATACCTCGTCTGATATACAGACCTGGTGTCACCCATGCAACTACATAAAAATTTTATACGAGTAAATTTCTACTATGTAATTCATTATTTCATGATGTACTATAAAGAAGACTTATCTTCATTTAGCAAAATATGCCATTTTTTTAGCAAAGAAAATGGCTATTGAAAAATGTATTCAGGAATTATGGTTGTCGTTATGATAGACAAAGTAATGTTAGCAATTATATTAGACAAATCAGACATAGTAGGATGAAAACTACTGTCATTTGTATATTTTATAAAAGAGTAAACATGCACATCAAATAAAAAGTACAATTTTAAATTAAAGTATGAAATTGAGTGTTGTGTACTGTGTAGCCTTATTATAAATAAGTTCATGTCAGTAAAATTACATAATAATTAGTAAGTCTCACAGCCCCAACGATAATCCTTTAAGCAAATTTAAATTGATCTGCCTTCATTGAACTGATGATGATTGTTTTAAGATTCAGAAAACATGTAATTCGACTAAGTGGAAAGTAAGAATTAAGTCCCAATAAATAAACGTAATAAATTAGTAAAAAGTCTTATATTGATGGTCTATAAAGAAAATGATATACCTCTAAACAAAAGGTTTACAAATTGCTATAGTGTGATCTACTCCACAACCAACTTTCTGAACTTGAGCTCCGACAGCCACCTGGTAAAGGAAACATCATAAGAAGTCATCATAAGTTTTTAGATTATCATAAATATTTGTGTATTACAAAAAGAAAGTAGCATCTATACCTTTAATGGGAAGAATTGGTTATTTTCATGCCCTAATCCTAAACATCCAAATTTATTATTTCCCCATGTATAAAGATCACCCATCCTTGTCACTGCCGCTAGATGACTTATCCCACAGTATATTTTTGATACTTGAGAATTGGTTTCGTAAGCATTTAAACCAAAAAGGGTTGATGGTATAAGAGTAGGTTTTAAAACCCTTTGCACTTGGGGTCCAAGGCCAAGAATTCCATAGCCCCATACGTAAACATTTCCTGTGTCTGGTTGAGTAAATAATAGACGAAATATATTTTCAAATTATGATGTTTATCAGTTAAATAGAGCTCAATGTTCTTCCTTACTATTTAAGATCATGCAAAAACTTCCACCAGCCGCAATATCTACGATGTGACCCAAGTCTTGGCATTCTTGAATTTCAGTCGCTATATTTATTTGATGGGTATCGCCCTGAACTGGTAATTGTCCATACTCCGAATTGCCCCATCCAAAAACTTTACCCTTATCTGTTGAATGCGTTATAGGACAATGTTGGATATTAGTAACTGTTAAGTGACAATTTAGTTTTGCTGATGTAACTCGACTTACCACTGAGTGCAAGGACACAATCTGCTACACAGGCAACTTTAATTATATTTTGACCAGCCAAGTCTCCTTTGACTAGACTGGGTTTAAATTCATTGCGATAATGCGCAAGACCAGTTTGCCCATCTGCACCCCAACCAAATGCATATACTTCCCCCTTTTCAGTTAGCAATATACTAATAAAAAGCAAGATTTCTTTGATTTATAAGTTTGATGGATTTACAAATTTATAAAAAAGTTATACTTGTACATGAAGTAAATACATATATACATACACTCACTAACCTGTGATCTTGCCCTGCTGAAACAGCTGTGATCCGATCACCTTTGATATCTGGTATATGATTCACTACCTTACTTTTCGTATAGTTTTCATTATTTATAATCGGTCTTCCACATTGTCCGTAACCATTATTACCTAATGTAAAAACTCCTTCATCAGTAAGTATCAGTAAATGTGCTCTACCAGCAGCTAAACCAACGACCCTTGTTGATGATTCCTTCAAGGGCAAAGTTACTGGCCTTGGATCTATTATTATCCCACTTTTGTTCTTTTCATCCGATTCATGATATCCTTTTAAAGATATAATTAATGATTCTCAGTATATAATACAAGATGTGATAATATATATTTAAGATTTAAACCCTTTTTTTACCTAGTTGAGAATCTGTATTGATTCCACAACCATATACAATATTCGTGTCATTTGAATGAACTCCAAACGCTGTAAAGCCATAACCGCAAGCAAGATCTACTACTTTATGATGTTCTCCAAATGTTAATCGCCGTGGATTGTGAGTATATGCAATATTATTCTTTCCTTTGGTAGATATTGCTAATCCCAAAGCTCCATGTTCAGCAAGTCCCCATACATATAACCTGCGATCACTTGCTTCGCTCACAGGATATTGAAATACTAAAAAAAAAGTTATTATCAAGCACATGATCATATTAAGTCAAAAGATTGTGATTTAAATGTATTTTTTAATATTTTTATATTTATACAAGTGTTATATTATAGAAAGCACAAAAAATAATTATTTAATGTAAATCTCCAAAAAGTCAAAATATCCCTAAATTTATTAGTAGATATCGCAGGTAATAGATGAGAAAAATATTCATATTAAAACGCAACGTCAACATTATTATTAAAAACAGAAACATTGTAATATAAAAATTTAACAAGTGACTTATAAGGTTACATACTTAAGTTAGCACATGTTAAATAATATACGCTAGTACTACTGTAATACAAAGTTTTTATAGAAATATAAATTATTAAAAATCTAACGACAATGTATACAGATAATGTCATTATTCATTTTAGCAATAATATTCATTCTTGATTCTTACCCGGCAAGGTTTTTAATTTCTGTTTCGGTCCCTTAGGCTTTTTCACAGATGCGCCTTTGTTACTCCGTTTTATAAGTGCACTCGAACAAGATCTGATTAACCCGATCATTATAATTCATTTGTGATACGTATTGTATCTCAATATTTCAAAAAATATAAGTTTATGTCATTAATTTCGCCATAACCTCAAAGTGATTTATACAAACATCATCACATCATGTATCTGAAGTTATCTATCCCCACTACTAAGGCCCCACGTGCGTGCGTAAAGAATTTCAAATACAACAATAAAATTGTCTGTAATATCCACCAATCAAAAAGCTTTTAAATCACGTGACATAATAATTCAAATCCCAACAATTCAAACGCTACTATATTCTTTCTCACCATTGTTACAAAACTGAACGTTTTAAATTCATTTATTTAAAAACCTAAGTTCGTATTAGTTTAATTTAAGTCAAAACAGCCAAGAACCTATCAAATTCAAAAATGAATGTTGTGCACATAGATGCAAACGTGAATCAAACATCAAAAGCAAAGAAGCGTCCAAAAATAGATGAGAAACATGGATATCTTGGAAAAGATGCATTCCTTAATATTCTGCCAAAATATCGTAAGCTTCTTTATTCATTCCATGACTATCCAACTATAATACTGCGCAATAGAAACGAAAGAAATAATTATATTGTAGAATTTGATTCTGGGTATCGACGTCCTCTTGTTCAATTGACGACGACTACCACTTCAAATTCTATGAAAACTCCAACAAGGAAGTATAGAGAGAAAAGCACCACTTCCTCATCAGCCCAAAAATATTACTCTCGAATACGAAGTTCTACGTAAGATCGTTTAATATATAAGTTCATTATAATTTGTTACTCAAATTAATGTTAGATAATACTTTGGTTAGTTAATATTAGCTATTAATACTAATAAAAGTATATCTAGCTCAGCTAATGCTCCGATGATAACTCCTGGAACATCAAGCAGCATAACTTCACTTGTCATTCTTGGTACTTAGGCAATTTATTTGTGTTTTTTAATATGGGATTGTAAATATAATGTTTTAATATATTAAATAATTTATGTAGCAATAACAGCAGGACGTGGTGATGCAAAATGTGAAGTAGGTATGGCTGCAGTGGATCTCCAACAACCTCACATGATACTATGTCAGATTAGTGACTGTCAAACATACATAAATACCCTGACGAAAATTCACTACTTTCAACCTGTCGAGGTAACTCTCATAGTTCAGCAAAGTTATTATAAAATAAAAACAATATCTAATTACTATAGATTCTAATGCCAGATACAATGTGTGAGCGACCAACCAGTTTAAGCAGGCTGTACCAGTTTATCAAAGAAAAATTTAAAGATGTGAATGTCACAGGAATTGGACGATGGCATTTTAATGATGTCATAGGAATGGATCGCATAAGAACCCACTGTGCTAAGGAATATTCAAGTGTAGAACTCTTTGTTAAACAAAAGCATGTTAATTATACTTTCTAAAACAAATATTTACGATTAATGTAAATGTGTAACATAATTAATCATTCATAATTATTGTAGATTTTATGCTTTGGCAGCTGCTGCAGCGTTGTTAAAATATGTTGAGTTCATACAACACATTCTGTATGCACCAAAGTCAATGAAAATTGAGTTTCAGGGATCCCAAAATTCGACTACCATAGGTATATGGTTAATAGATTTTTATGTATAGACATATTGTTAAAATGATTTGTTTATTTAACTACAGATTTAGAGAGCGCCCTAAGCCTAGAACTCGTATCGGCCCAAGCTGGTCGTGCAAATATCAGTCTGTTTGGTACTTTAGATCGGTGCTCAACTCCTATGGGAAGAAAATTATTGAGAGCTTCGATTCTTCAGCCTCCATGCATCACAAATGATATTTTGGAACGACAAAAATGTGTTGCTGAATTAGTAAACAATAAATCATTACTGATGGTCATCCAAGCGACTGTACGTCGATTTTCTGGTGTAGATCATCTTCACAATTTATCAATGCAGACTCTACACGATGACAATGTATTGAGTGCTGAAAGAAATTTAAATTCTGTGCTCTTATTGAAGCATACGATTGACGCAGTTCCTGTGCTTCACGCTGCATTAGAAACTGCCAAATCATTATTCTTTATTAAAACCAGAAAGGTATTTTGATATATGAAATAATCAGACGGCACGTCAAAATTATCATGCAATAGAATTAGTTTAATTGATTCTTTCACAGAATTTGCAAGATTCACAATACGGTATTATGAAAGAAAAGATTTTAAAAGTGATCCAACCGGAAGCCAGGTCTGTGGCGGGTTTCACTTCTGCAAATATGCAACGATGCTTTGCCTTAAAAGCTGGTATCAGTGATATGTTGGATGTTGCACGGCAAACATATTGCGAGCTGATTGATGATATGAAAAGTTCGTTTTAATTGAATTTTTTAAATTCTTATCAATAGAAGTTATATCACTTTCAATTTACAGGTATGGTTCAGGGACTGAGTGAAAAATATAATCTTCCTCTTGCGCTAGGTTGCAGCGCAACAATGGGTTATCATATTCAAATGGAAGTACCGCGACGCAGAAATATTAAAGTCACGGATTTACCTAAGGAATTCATTGAGGTTACACAAATCATTATTGGAATAGGTGTATTATTATTTTAGAGTTAAATCAGCAGTTATTATGATTTGATTTAATAGGTAAAGAAGGTTAAAAGCTGGTTCTATATGACTACGGATATCTTGCTGGTACAAAGTCAACATTGTAAAGATGCTTGCGATGAACTTCATTTGATGAGTAACGTGTACGTTTAATAATTTAGAAATTGCGATGCAACTCCATAATTAATGTTCTGTTTCATTATAGTATTTTAAACGAGACTTTAACAGAAATCAGGGAACACATTGGTTGTCTTTATCAGTTGAGTGCGGACGTCGCAGAATTAGATATTGTAACTTCACTCGCACTTATCAGTTCCATCCAGGATTACGTAAAACCAATTTTTGGATCAAGATTAAATTTAGTCGATTCGAAACATCCCATAATGGATATTATGGGAACCGATAATCCCACGCCCAATGATGTGGTAAACAACAATTACACAATACAAATGACTGTTCCATCAATAAACTATTATTTTTTAAGGAAGCATCTGTGCCATACAATTTTCACACAATAATTGGACCTAATATGAGTGGAAAATCTGTTTACCTGAGGCAAATAATATTATTGCAAATTATGGCCCAGGTATCGATCAATCGTTTACAATTAATGAACAACAATAACTGTATTACAGTATTGTAGTTTTTATTTATTAGATTGGATGTTACGTACCGGCAACAAAGGCTGAATTTCGCATAGCTGATCGAATTTATTGTACAATATGTTTTGGCGACGATATTGAATGCAATGCTTCGTCTTTTGTTCGGGAAGTCAAAGAAGTACAGTATATTTTGCAAACAATCACTCCAAGATCATTAATAGTTATTGATGAATTATGCAGAGGCACTACTGTCGAGGAAGGTACATCACTCGTTTGGGCAATATGCGAATCTCTTTTGTGTACAGCTGCTTTTACATTTTGCGCAACTCATTTTCTGTACTTGACTCGACTAACTGAACTTTACAACAACGTAATAAAGTGAGTATATATTACTAGATATCATTCGGTGAAATATTAATAGGGCATTGTTTTTATTGCATAATTTTATAGTCACTGTCGTATTGGTATAATTATTTTTTATATTAACGTCTGTCTTTTTTTCGTGTCTATGTATAGTCATTACTTCGAAACAAAACCACGGATTGAGAAGGTATTTGAGAAGACACGCTTAATTTATACCCACAAATTGAAAAAAGGAATCCAAACATTTGAGAATTATGGAATATCATTAGCAGAGTCATGTAATTTGCCTGATTCTGTAATAAAACATGCACGGGAGAATATTTTAAAGATATCAGAAACAATCATGGTAAATTTATTCATAATATTTCATAATATATGTATGTCAAATAATGATTATCCATTACTTTAGCCCGGCAAAGATATTCTAGAAAATAGTGCCATGTCACAAAATAAGAAATGGTACAAATATGCAGCTGAAGTATATGATCTTTTGGAAGACGACAAGAAATTCACAGAGGAAAATGTTCTTGAGCTTATTACACAGATGCGACAATTTGATATTGATGATCCTGATGATACGACTAAGATGATTATTGCAGAATCAAATCCAGCTGCGCAGCACACTCCAATAAGCAAGAACAAACACAATAAAAGCTGTAGCAACTTGGCGCCAACTGTTTCAAAAATTGAAAATTTAAGTGCTGTCGAGAAACGAAAAGCGACAGGCAGCATAGGAGAATGTTCAGATTCAAAATTAATAAAATTTGAATTTTTCTCAGGGTTGAAAAAAGCCATGCCTACGCAAATGTCTAAACAAGAGATTAAATTATCTCAAAAAAAATGTAGAGTGATAAATGTGACTTCTTTGAAAAACCGAACTGTCAAACTAATGGATGGAGAATGTATGTCTTTTAGAGATATTGTTAGAAAGGAAAGCAACGAAAATCCAAAGCCGGGACTAAATTTACAAATCGAAAAGTCATATTCAGCAGAAAGGAATATTCAGCTATCGATTCCTGAGTTACCTAATCGTTTGAGTCAACCGATAACGCCCGATTTGAGGGAAGACAAATCTGTGGCATTTTCTCAAACATCAATTTCAACGCTGGCTGCGAAATTATCCGCGCGTAGAAAAGAGGCCGAGATATTTAAAATCATTGAGGGTGATGATTTTCGAGAGTCTCAGTTTTTTAATTCTCTCAGGATTAATGACAATGAAAATGATATTATGATTATCGAAAACAATCTTCGAGGAATTCCTTCAGATCCATATACATTACAATTTAAAAACGAACCAAGTACAAGTCGTGATTATAAATAATATATTTGGTTCTGCTCAATCTTCAAGATTATTTATTAATTGCAATGTACATCATCGCAGTTAAACATTACACATTAAACATTCTTCAAACCATTAATTCGAATAATTCTGAAAAATATTCAAAAGTACCATCCCTTTATTATATTAAATTCGTGTATACATGTATTGCCCTATCCTATTGGTGATTAGCTGTTCAGTCTGAAGGACGAAGAGGACAAACCAGAAGGAAGTTAAGTGTGTTGAAACACATGCGCCACAAGGTGGCCTCAATTGGTACTAGAAACTGTGACCAAGAAGTAGAGAATTTCTGTAGTCATCCTAAAGAGAGATTCATCTCCCTATTATTTTATATTGTCAATGATACAAGTGTCCACATCGGGCGGTGTAGTGGGAAAATATTTTATACATACATTTTTAATGAATACAAAATAGTTGGCATATAATGATCTATATATTATATTATTAGATGACGGTACCGCATAAGTTTGCATGGAAAAAATGTACACCCTGACCACTAGTTTCAGTAGATGTGTCCAGGATATTTTATAGGTTAATGACTTTCATTACTTCGAACGCGTCCTTTTAAAATGTCAAATTTATCAACAACCGGGTCTGATATTTTTTAATAATAAACTCTCCCCAAAGGATTTTTTAATATTCTAAAACTTTGAGATGATATTCTTCAAAGTGCATCTTACTACAATATAGATAAAACAGAAAAAGTACAAATGATTAATTGGTAATTTTAAGAACTTTTATGAGAATAACTTGTCAAGTGCATATCTATTGTTAAGCTGTGTTAAACATTGTAAAATTTGTTCAAAAGTGTTTTGTACTGTGACAATGACAACTGACTGGATGACAGAAAAGATTTCAATGAAGAATGTGCTAAGTCAAGTTTTGAATGTAAGAACTGAGTCAGATTTTATATCTGTCAAACAAGAAATGGAATTATTTGATGAAACTTTATGTCCTAAAACACAAGAGATAGGAATTAATCGCGATCAATGCATTGATAAGCAAAAGACTAATGAAACTGATGCAGTGCCATCTTCTTCTAAAGCCCAACCAGCTGTAAGATTGACATGCTTATTTTATTACTTTGCATGCTTAGATTTTATAAAAGCTTAAAAGCACAGTATCAAAGTTTACTTATAACATTGATACACTTATGGAGCTTTAAATTTATATATTTTCCAGAGTACTTTGCCATCACATAATGGAGAATGCAACATAGATATTTTGCCTGCAATTCCTAACGAAAGAACTTTTTTATTAGCAAGTGTCATAAACCAAGGCTCATTGTGTAGAGGTCAAATTGACGTAATGGAGATACAAGCTGAAGAAGAACACAATTACAAATATTTGTTCATTTATGAAGATCAGTTTTCTAAATTTATTGTTCTGAAAGCTTTACGAACTAATACTATCAAAGAAGTCACATTGAAACTCTTTGATGTACTGACAATTATTGGAGCACCGCGAATTTTACAAAGTGGTAATGGTCGCGAATTTACTGAACGTGTGGTGCGCGAATTACGTTCACTTTGGACGAACCTTGCAATAGTGCATGGGAATATGTCAAAATGTGATGAAAGCAGTAAGCGAGATTACCAGAATCTTATAAAATCATGGCTCATAACAAATCCATCAAAAGTCTGGTATCAAGGTCTTAAATTTATACAGATCCTTGAAAATACAACTTTTCAATCCAAGGATGGTAAAATTCCATATGATTTACTCTTTGGCCGTAACGTTCACAAGGTATGTGAGAACGGGAGTCTTTCTAAAGAAGTTATTAACCAAATTTGGAGTGAAGAGCAATTGTACGAGGTAAGGAATGTAACAAAAAGAATTAAAACTTTCCAAATGAATATATTATATATTTTTGTAATACATTGATTAATGGCATTATTTCAGCATCTCAAGGAGAATGGAAACATCTCTCTTGATATTGAATTTGGAGACAGCCCACTTAAATCACCAAGGAATAACAGCAGTACAAATGGTTTTAATTTTGTGAATGTAAAAAGTGAAATGTCATTGAGCACAAATCAAACAGAAGATTCTCAATCCGACGAAGAAACTAGCACAGGTGATAGGTTACAGATACAAGACACGGACAAGTATCTGTTTAGGTGCAAAATCTGTCAAAAACAATATATGAAGTTAGGTCATTTAAAGAATCATATAAAAGCACACGTGAAAGCAGGTCGACTTGATTGTACTATTTGCCACAAGACATTCCGTCTTCCAAGTCTATATGATAAGCATATGAATGAAGTTCACAGTCAAGAAAAAATCTTCAGCGATGATGCTTTTCATTCTGCAAAGAGAATGGATACGGATGACATTTCATCAGAAAAATCCGAAAATAAAAACGAAAAATTAGAAACTAGATCGGAAGAGAATCCTTTGGAAATAACCAAACGCATAAGTCCTGAGAAAAAAGATAACATGCTCCTCTGTATCTCAAACAAAAGTCACAAGAAAAACCTTAAACGCACAAACGCCCTAGCCAGAAGAAAAGTTTCCAAAGAGAATCGTCTAACTAAAGTGAATGGGGACCCATTGCTCGAGTGCACATATTGTCAACAAAAGTTTGACTTTCCAAGTGTCTTAAAAAGACACATGCGGTCTCACACAAATGAAAGACCTTATGTTTGTCAAGTCTGCAACAAGAGTTTCAAGCAATTAGGACATCTGAGTCAGCATTCTTTGACACATACGGACTACAGGTCTTTCCAATGTGCAATTTGCGGAGTAAAGTTTGAGTCTCTGGACAGCTTGAAGAATCATTCGCAAAGTCATAAAGGAGAATCAGTTGTATATCGACCGAAGGAAATTTATCGCCTCTTCGAATGCGACAACTGCAAAAAGGTGTTCACAACAAAAAGTGTCTTGGAACGTCACATATTTACTCATACGCATGAGCGTCAATTTGGTTGTAAAGTATGTGGAAAAAGATTCAAACAAGCAGGTCACGTTAAGTCTCATATGCTGATTCACACAGGAGAACGCAAATTCGAGTGTACTATATGTTCAAAACGCTTTAGCTTATCAAATTCTCTCAAGAAACATATGTACGTACACAATGGCGAAAAGCCTTATCAGTGTGACGTATGTGGTGCCAGGTTTCTTGAAAAACGTTATCTCAATGGACACTTAATGACCCACACAAATGAGCGTCCATTCTCTTGCAAAATATGTGGCAAAAGGTATACCCTTGCAGATACCCTAAGGCGTCATATAAGTGCAGCTCATGAGGATGGCAGAACCTACCAGTGCGAAATCTGTGCGAAAATGTTTAAGCAGCTTGCGCACTTGTCAGTTCATAAGAAAGTGCACAACGATGAGCGGCCATTTCAGTGTCACCTTTGTGAGAAGAATTTCAAGCACAAGAATGTCCTCAAGTCGCACCTGGCGATACACGCTAATGTAAGACCGTTCGAGTGTGACGTTTGTAAAGCCACCTTTGTGAGAAAAACTAATTTACAAACTCACATAGCATCGGCTCATATGAATGAACGTCCTTATGCATGTAAGATATGCGATAAGCGCTTCAAGCAAATCAGCCATCTGAACGGTCACGTTGTGGTACATAGTAATTCTATGCCATATCAGTGTGACTTTTGTGACCGCCGGTGTAACAGATTAGATAATCTAAAAAAGCATATGCGTCTGCATACTAAAAATAAGGAATAAATTGTAGATATGTGTCATTCGAAATATTGCCAAATGGAAGACAGCTTCTGAGCTGCAGTATAAACAAAGCAAATGAAAGATATGTAATAATGTTTAAGGAATTTCACAGGATCGAGAACATAATACTTGTCTTTAGTATGGACAATAAGAAACTATACTGCTTTGTTCATATGAAGTATTTCTCAAGTCATATACATTGAAATTCCTTAATGGTATTCGAATCAAACCAGTATAACTATTACGCTAAGTATTTTCCTATGAAAATGTTTTTCTTTGTAATAAGAATTGGTATAATGTCAGCATAATCTTTAAAGAACCTCTGCGTGGAACAATAAGATCTATTCTCTTGTTTTTTTAATTTTCGTTTATTCGAAACTATATTTGTGCCTACAGTGTAGTGCGAATATCATATGTGTTCGGAACATAATTTATTGACCACATCGGATGATTCTGCCTTATTTTAAATTAATATTATTTCAAAAAGGTTTGATTTTTTTCTTACCCTGTCGAGGCAGAAAATGAATATAATCCCAACTTAACGGAGACACATAATAATTTGGAACATTTGTATACTGTTGTATACTCATAAAAATGTTATTTATTTCTTTTTACCTGTATACTCGAAAAATGTTGATGTTTCATATTACAGAATAAACGATCTTCTACTATCGACGGTGATACACTTTTTTATTTATTACTACTGTATTTTTTTGTATACCAAATACCTCTATAAACACTAATTTCTATATAAAAAAAGAAGGCAATACTTTTTGAAAATACAATGGGGAACTAATTTCCCTATATCTTTGAAAGCCCCTGAGTATGACCTGTGTGAAGTTGGTCGGGCAACTTTTATTTTTTAAACTTTTTCTTATTCCAATCGTTTGATAGTGTTTTATGAAAAATGAGCAGAGAGTACATACATCGCTGCTTCTTTGTTTATTGCATGCACTTGATGGAGACCACACATGCTCTCAGCGCTCTCGGCTCATTTTCGAACATACACTATAGTGCTTCG
Source organism: Trachelus iudaicus (assembly GCA_030142595.1). NCBI lineage: Eukaryota > Metazoa > Arthropoda > Insecta > Hymenoptera > Cephidae > Trachelus > Trachelus iudaicus. The sequence continues at coordinate 178,790 of JARQTH010000323.1, forward strand.
GAGCACGTAAAAAATTTAATGAGGTTAAAAATGATCGAGGAATCGATCGAGATCCTTCAAGTACATATATTTTATTTCATTTTTCAAACAAATAGTGAACTATCAGACGTTTTTATAATTTAATTCAAAACTATCAAACGTTTCTATATCGATTGAGCCCCTGATAAGTCTGGTTAGAAACAAAAAACGTGCCGACGAACTACACAGCAGATTTTGATTTTGATTTTCTGAAAAAACTATTGACTATCAAGCGTTTTTACAAGTCTCTCAAACAACTGTCAAACGAATGAAATAAGAAAATAGTTTTAAAAAAGTAAATCTTGGCCAGCCAACTTCACACAGGTCGGCTACGGTTTTATTTATAATTTTATAAGGCTGGCACATAAAATCGATTGGCTCATATCGATTCAATGACATCACTTGATTAGGTGTTTTGTGTCAATTGTGACAGGAGTGTCAAGATTGTCGAAACTATCACATTACACAATCAAAGTATTTAATTTCTTAATTATCATGGAGGAAAACACAACTTGTGACTTAGCCAATGTTATATTGGACGAACGCATGAGAGCTATTACAGAAGTATGTATATTGTTAATTTATAACCAACTTACTTTTCACTTCTATATGATACGTGACTAATTTTACCCTAAAATATAATATAAATGATTCCCAGAATGGAAACAAGACTATCAGACGACCAAAGCGAGTGTTACATTTCTCAGATGGTGTTATGGAAGAATATTCTTCGGAAGATGAGACAGACAACATAGACAACAATAATCAGCTATCCACCATTGATCCGGTATGTTACAAAATATCCTGTCTTGTTGAGTATCTGTAAATTCATTACTAGAAACGCAGTGAATGTTATTTGATTCTATAGAAGTCACTGAATTGGGTACCCTGGGTATGGTATCAAACTGTTTGGGCCAGCTCTAAGATGTTGGATGGATGCGATTATATGGGAGAGTGCTTGGCAAATTTTTTTGGTATCACATCACCTAAATATCAATTTGAAATTAATGAGTATCATCGAATGCAAGCATACGAAAACGAGATGCTACGTAAGGAGGATCTGGAAATGGGTGGTTGGAATGAACAGAAGAGAAATAACCTTATCAAGGACAATAAGGTAGAGGAACACCAACAGAGGTTCTAAGCGTTTTTGGGTTTTGGCTGACAGCTTCCTGAAAGAATTGGTGTGCTGTTTATTGAGAAAACTGATCTGAGAAATGTGCCTCGCTGCTTATTAGAACGATACTAGTAATATTTAAATCAAGAACGTCTCAGGGAAGTTATATTTCTCTTTTCAGCCATGAATCATAGATCTTCTGATGGCCTAACATCTACTTTAACACGGGTCCAGCAGATGTTTGTAAATAAAAATTAATCTTTATACAGATTGTCGCAGTATATTGAAAAAAGATGCATCATGTATATTTTGTTTAGCATTGTAGGATGTAATCTTATCGATGGATGACTCTATTAATTCACCATTGCAATTATTGTCTGTTATCCAAAATGGATAAGAAACGATTCCATTTATTCAGCTTAACATTCACAGAGAATCATATTTTATATGATGAAAAAGGCAAGCCCTTAATGTATTCAATTTTTGAACACCTTTACACCAATAATATTATTGTAATTTTATGTTTATATATGTATATATACTTCAGTGCAATCATACAACGCTTGTATTTATTAATAATTATACAACATTCTTTAATAAATAATACCGTGACTCGTTTAATAAATGCACTGTTATTCCATGACATATGAACTACATCTTTTTTGTCGCACTGTGGACTGAAGTCCATAAGATTATGTAGTTGGTCATTAAAAATGACATAATTAAAACAGAAATCAGTCTGTTTTGTTGCACAAATTAGTATGTTTTGAAACAAACGCCACTATATTGTGCGAATTCTTCAGATACAGGAACTTTCATAAAGTCATGACCCACTTTTGAATTTAATGTCAAAGAAAGGTTAAGTTTCTGGTACAAATCTGTGCAAGGCACTAGTCAAAACCAGCAAAGAACTTTGCAGGCCTTGAGGCAAATGGCGCTGCAACCATGCACCCTTGTATTGTTCTATATGCGCTAGCATTTTGTTTGCTATGTCCGTTCTGAAGGTGGGTGGTAAATTGCAAACACCCAAGTTAATGACCGCAAGGCCCATATTACTATTTGGATTCACACCAACTCCGATCAATGTTCTACCAATTCGACATGCTGTCAACATTAAATCAGCTGTCAATTGAAGCTCTTGTAACTCCATCGAAGCAAACTTTGATGTAAGATTTCCTTCATATAAGGAGTGTGATACTCGTTTGATTTGTTTAGTCATTTTCTGCAAGACGAAAGATAAATACTCATAACTCACTTTGATATTAATACTCCAAGATTAAATATTACCATAAATAAATCTGCAGACAGATATTCCAAGTTAACGTTATCAGGATCAGTAAGTAATCTATACAGCGTTGATCCCCGATTATCGGGAATTTGTTTTAAATCACTTGCTCCTTGATTTTTGCTCAGAGTCAATACCAGGGTATCAACTCGACCCAATTCCATTACAGCGCATCCAACTTTACCTTCCGAATCCTGAAACACGTGGGTGTCCAGTAATTGCGTTACGGATCGCCGACTGGAATGCAAAAAGAAAGAATTTAGTTCAGGTTTCTTTACATTCAAAATATAATCACGTGATAAGATGACTCACTGCTGCCTTGGTGTTCCAGGTGATTGATTAGATTCAAAATTCTCAAAGCACCCTAAGTCTATTTCCGTATTTGGATTCCATGCCAAACCAGCTCCAATCAAATAACCTACCCAAGCGAATGGATGTGGAGTCAAATGATGACTTCCAGACCAGTGCGCAACTACTATACCAATAGAATCTTGTTCCAAAGCAGTTTTTATTGCATTTTTTGTATTTGCATAGGTAGACGCTGGACATCCTCCTAAGCTATTGTAACTAGCAGTTCCGGAACTGGGTAACACGTTGCCACCAGCAATTTTAAAAGCCTCTGTCCATTCAGAGAAATCATAGTCCGCCTACAAAAACAGATGATAAGCACCATGAGAAAGTCCCTTGCAAGTATAAAACGTATGAAGAAGAATCTTCATAAATTACAACTATACATATTTCAACAATATTCATTACCTGAAATCCATATTCCACCAAGACCACGTTACTTGGGACACTGCGGAATTCTGGCTTGGAATGTAAACCATTAGAACACAATAACAAGGTGGTGTCTGAATTTAAACTAAGAATATGCCAAAGTTCCTGGAGACACGTGTACGACCTAAATACTTCAGACATATCTGTCTCGACAGTCTCATTAATAGATAGACTTGAATCAAGACTTTCTGGTTGTACTAGAAGACTAGCTAATCTAGGCCCAACATGAACATAGGTTAGACTCGGAAAAGTAGCAAGAAGTTCTTGAAAAACAGGCCACATTTGTGTAAGATGCCTTTGACTGACGTTAGAATCAACATCTAGTGCTGGCACCAGATCCAAATGTCGATCTCTGCAATGTAAATTGAATAATTATATATCAAACAATCATTAAGCGTACTACCGCTACTGTATAAAGAATAAAAATAAAGTATACCTGCAGTAACGATCTAGCGTGACCATTTCTGATCTCGAATAACAAAGTTGCCAATCGCAACTGGGTGTAAGTCTTGAATACAAATGCAAATGTGATACTTTGAATGACGACCAGAGATCAATGGTATGTAACAAGTAGTCCAAAGTCGGTATTCGACCTCTCGGTGAGATATCCAGAAGTATACCTCTGTGCTTAAACCGAGGCTCATCTTTTATCAGAACCGCCTCAATTTCGCACACCTCGGATTTATTTTGATTTTTGCTCAAACGCAATATCTGCACAAACGTGCAGACAGCATAATGTAAGCCGGCAAGACTACCAGCACTTACTTTTATCGAATTTTGAGATACGTGGAGCTGGTACCCGTCCGCGATGTTAAACAATTTTCGATTTACTATGCATTCTATTCGATTGTCACCAGGAGACCGTCCAGAACCTGGCTGGACCTCACCGATCTTCACGTCGTATCCCAGTTCCAGTAAATGAGTCCTGCTGATCTCCCAAACGTCCAGTATTTTATGTATGGATTCACTACCCTGAATTATTGCAAGAATAATAATAATAAAAGATATATTTATTTGATATTAGATTGAAAGAATAAAACGTGCGAGATATATTTACTTGTATTATCGATATAAAAAGTTCCTTTCCAGCGATAAACGGAGGTGATAAGGGTCCAAGTTCCAGGACAGTTTTTGGCTCTGGCCAGATAAGACCATAGATACCTTCTTTGTCTGCTATACTTCTGACCGGACTTTCGCTACTGGGTTCTCGCACAGGAACATCGTACAGTTGATCAGACGACTTTGTGGAATCAATAGATAGTTGACTGATGTTGGACGTGATTGTTTTTGGATTGGGAAAGTTTGGTTCTGTGAAGGATCCATTAGGACTGTGCATTGCATCACCCTCCTGAGGTACAGAACTTGGTAGGAATCTTTGCAGTAGTCCATATAACGCAGGCTTACTACGAGCCAGATCATATGGAGTTTTGCCAGCAAATTTTCTGAAATATCATTCATACATTTTGTTTTCACTTTTTCTGTATCCTCATGGTAAATCCTATGTTATAGAATCAGGTAATGACGATTCTTACCCCTTGGCAGCTCGTACAAGAGGATTTGCACCGTATTGTAATAGTTCTTGACAAATACTGACATCAGCACGATTTACTGCATCATGCAAGGGCGTTGCCCCGCAACCATTTTCAGAATTAACATCAGCTCCACGTTCTGATATAATACATTGTATTATATATTAATAATTACATTCTATCATATAATAATTTCATACATTGCATCAAGAAATTTACCTATCAAGCAGGTGACGATATCCTTATTGCCGTAACATGCTGCCCAATGTAATGGAGTATTTTTACTTCCCTCGGAATCCCAAGAATTTATATTAATACCCGCTGCTAATAACTGAATGACCCTACTGACCCTGTAAATATTATTCAACCATTACACATACAGAAAATAACGAAGTGCAAGGCATCTAAATACTTGTATTACATTAACTAATAAAAACACTCACTCAGATGCAGCAGTAGCTGTTAATAATTCCTCTACGTAAATGCGTCGTATGACATCACTGGATGCTACATCGACAGCATTGAATCCTTGTGAGTTTTGGATCGCTGGATCCGCACCACAATTCAGCAAGGTCCGAACAACATCTACTTGGTTTGTCTGAGAATATAAATTATTAACAAGCAGTGACACAAAGTTTAAAAAACACAAGTAATATACAAACAAATAAACTCTTTATAAAATTATCCCAAGCACATACCTTTGAAGCATAGCAGAGAAATGTTCCATCCTCTAACATGGGTTCATTTAGTATCTTTTCTCGTGTGATACCCTCACCCGCGTTTCCATTCTCACCTGATAATACATCATTCAATGAGAGTAAATACAGTTAGCCAATAATTAATAGGTTTCATGTGAATGATGATTAATTCAATTACAAAAAAAAAGCTAATATAACTGAACTGAAATATTTTATTTGCAAATTTCAACAATGCCGGATGGAACAGGTTATACACAAAATATTAAACGGTATACGTACACGCGTCTAAAAATGTTCTTATTATATCAGTACGGCCGTGCTCGATAGCCGTCCGTATGTTTTCGACTATATCTTGCATGTCTGCTCCTCGTTTGGTTAGCGCTATATTTGCATGTTTGATCCCGGAAAAACTTAAGTGGTTAGCTAGCTGTCAAATTTATATAAGTACATAAATGGAATCAGTAGGACATGGATGATCAAAAGCGTCATCCATGAACATATCAATGATATGTAGTAAGCCATGTGTAGCAAAAATATGAGTGAAGTAGAGACAATTAATTGATCATCAAAATGAGAGTCAATAGTTAGATATCATTTCATTTTAATAGTTTATTCATTCAGCATAAGTAAGTGATTTCTGCAGTTTTATTAAAAATATCTTATTTAATAAAGAATAGCAGCATATAAGAACGTAAGTTTTGTCATCCATAATGTTGACGCGATAGTCTATGATAAAATTGCAATGAATGGTATTATAAAAACTGTTCTATTAATTATTTATTAAGATAGTTGTTTGGTCTAGTAATTAAACACAACTGGTATTTGCTTGGTTTATGTACTTGTACCAGTGGTAATGGAATGGAGTACTGGACAGAATATAGGTATAAACGGAGTATAAACCACAACACCTTTCCATGTATAAATTGTAACCCAATGTTAAATATTCATGAATGTTTACGACGAAGAAAACGATAAGAATTTGCATACTTGTGGTTTGATGTCTTTCAACTAATTATTTAAAGCGTGCGTTATTAATATTGGTTTAATAACAATAATGAAGTAGAACCGAACATGGCTCTAAAATACAGTATACTGATATTAATACTTTGTACCTTATCTGTTATAATATTCGTTACAATAATTGAACAAAATTTCAATATTGAAAACAGAAATAGTGAACGTGTAAGACTATATCCTGAAAGATTTCCTGACAGTAAGTTGATGGACCTACGAAATTTTGAATATGTAATTGGTGCTACGTGCAATGCAAGTGCACTTGCATGGATTGTGACATCATACTCAGGTGATCCTACAACCAGAAGTGCTCTTCGTCGAGCTTACCCAAATCATGAATTACAAAAACTTGGAATTCGTAGGGTATTTCTATTGGGAATGTTAAGCAGCGAAGCAAGCCACAAAACTCATGTAACCCAAGATGCAATATTTGACGAATCATCAAAATTCAAAGACATTGTCCAAGGAAACTTTCAAGAAGCGTATAGAAATTTAACTTATAAACATTTGATGGGTCTCAGGTGGGCTGTGAATACTTGTAATCATGCAAATTATATAATGAAGATGGATGACGACATTGTTGTCAACCTCTACGACATACTAAATATACTCCAAATTCGTGGAACTACTGAAAATACTTTAATGGGGTATGTTTTAAATAATATGCTTCCTATTCGTGAACCAGCAAACAAGTGGTTCGTCACCCAGGAAGAATTCGCTCTCAACGTGTATCCAGAATTTCTTTCTGGTTGGTTATACATAACTAGTTCTAAAATAGCTGAAAAGTTTGTTAGTTATGCACAGGTATATCCAAAATATTTTTGGATTGATGATCTTTTTATAACAGGCATTTTAAGGAATGATCTCAAGATAGAATTCCAAAATATTCGTAAATTTTATGCGACTGATTATCGGTATCTTACATGTTGCATTAAAGGAAAGGAAAAACGTTTAAAGTGTGAATTTGCAATAGGGCCGAATGGTGGAAATGCCGAACTCCAAGTAGAGTTCAAAGACTTTGCTCAATTCTGTCGAACCAATTGTTCACCACGCACAGAAGAATTCTCTGTAAACAACACGTGCATCGTGGCACATGAAGAACCAAATTGGGTCAAAGGTAGAGCTCTGATTGAGCCAGTAAGAATGTTATGATAATGAAGATAAAAAGATCAAAGACCATTTACGATCTGAATTATACCATCCCTGCCATACTCATGGAGAGATTACTTATTAAGATTGTTAATATCGTAGTGCATTTATACACATAGATATCTACATATATAAAATATTTCTCTATATTTTGTAAAACAATTAATGTACGAATACATTAAATGAGAGCCACTATAATTCACTTTTCACTTATCGTTCTTTTTCATTATTCTTCTATATTTGACGACTACAAATCATCAGCAAAAATGTTATATCGTTGAATTTATGATTTTAAATAACTGCGATGTGATTTATTAAAAATATAGGTACTTTCCTATTTACATGATACAACAGTTGTAAGCAACCAGTCTGCGCGTATATATAGCTTAATGTTTCTTCTTTTGTAACTTAAAACTTGCACCTAGACAAAGATGATCACTACCTACCGTGAAGTTTGGTATGGTCGGAAACAAATTACATTGCTCGACGGTGGGTAGTGTATACTTTTCAAAAGGTTGAACTTCAGTATAAAATATATAATCGACGGTAATCCATTTGCCTTGATTAGTCGTCGCTTCCGGTTTACCGTATCGATCCGCATGCTGATATACGCTCTTGAATTTAAAAGGATGCACTAAGCGTCCTGACGAAAAACTGGCATAGTGTCCGTCCATTAATTTTATCTTCTGACATTTGTTTGTTTTAAAATCAACCTCTGAATTCTCGTAAATGGAAGCTGGGTCATTGGTAGAGTTGCTCTCGTCATGTAACTCCTTCGTTTCGCTATTTTCTAGCTAAATAACGAGATTAATAGTAAATAGAAGAATCAGTAATAGGGTTTCGTTATACAACCGAATACCCATTGACTTACCATTACTTTGCCGTCGCCTTCACCGCGTAATCTTTTTTTCAGAATATTGTAATGTTGGCAACTATCCGTCACGTATAGTCGAGGTGGAATAAGCATGTTTGATAAACGACAGAATATACGATATTCCGCTGGCTCTAAATTTCTTGCTTTGCCAACATACTCGAAGGTACCTTCAGTTATGAACTTATAAACTCCGGTGTAAGGCTCGAGATTAAAATCACCTGCCAAAATGATAGGATGGTACCTAGCTCCCGTCCTATAAATATGTGAATTAAGAAAGTATTAATTTATCATACCGTTATTATAATGAGAGGGCTAACAAGAAAATCTTACGGGGTATTTTCAATGAAAGCAATTCTTTCCAATTCAGCGAATAACATCTGTACTTGGCCCAATCGCACGTCATTTCTTCTTGGATTATAAAGTAGATGAGTTGTTGCTATTACGATTTGAGTGTCAGGACTATCCTTCAGGGATAGTTTGGCAATCAAGCCTACGTTGTCTCTACTTAATAATTCTATACCGGATTGATATAATTCCACTTTTGCGTGATCCACCAGATTGAATTGATCTGAACGATAAAGAAGGAGGAGGCCATCCTCTTTGTCGTTTGTTCGCTTTTTATAGAGATATGCGTATCCAAGATCCCTGAATGGTTTTACTATGTCGCCTAGGTGGTCATTTTGCACTTCTTGAAGGCATATCACCTAAATATCATTATACCGGACTAGTAAGACGTGTGAGAGAAATAGTAATGTTTATGACGTGTATGAACTTACGTTCGCCTCTGCTTGGAGTATTTCTTGAAGCAATAGCGACTTTCGAATCTCCCACGAAAGTGCTCTTTTGTCATGAGCTTTATACAGATAGGAATATGTTTCTAAGAGATTCTGTGCCAGGATGTTGAATGACAGTAATCTTAGTACAAAGGTATCATTGGAATTTACTGCCAACTTCTCTGAAGAGATCATAGATTAGTTATATAAAGAATTTTGTTGCTCTTGGTGATAAACTGCATTTCAATTAGGACTCTTGTTGTACAGTTTATTAGAATGTAAAGAATTTATATTTGTCCTTGTTTAAAAATTAGAATTGCTTGACTAATATTTTTTTTCAAGGTGACCCACTATGAATTTATAACTCCAACGCTGATGATGATACCATATAAATAAGTGGATTTCTTCGTAAAACTGATTTTGTTAGAAAATATATAAAATTTGCGTACCTTTTCCAAATCGTTTCCACTTGCGCAAAGCTTTATAGTCTTGTTTGGACATTGGGCATTTAATATTTAATGATCCTCCACATTCTTTAATTATATTAACATCCATACTGTCAGATCCGCTAGTATCTTCCCCATCACTCAATGCAATGTCATCACCTATATTAACTGATACTTCATGTATGGGTGAAGTGTCATTTAATACATAACATGACTCAAGATAAGGTTCCATTATTGTCTTATTAAATTCTTGATGAGTTACCGGGCTTGATATGGACTCCAATAGGTTTAAATATGTGGAGAACAGAGCTTCCGGAACGAATGTACTTTTTCGAATGTTTCTGATAAATAAATGCTTCAATGATACTTCCGACATATGAAGAATCTGAAATATCATCATTACAGACCTCAGAAGCTAAGCACAGTGAAGGGGCCATGATAAATAAATCTGAAAGTGTCTGTTTATTTAACAAATACCACTGGCTTCCAAATATCCGAAATGGACAAAGCTCTTAAAGATCAAGCAGTTAAGCGATGTAAAAATGTGAAAAACATGAACGTCCCAAGTTGAAAAACTGAACGTACCTTTACCTCCTGTGAAAATATTGCAACGTGGACGTTTCGACAAACCACACTTGCTACGGAGACAGTTGTCAGCAGTCTGGTGGATGCGCTCATTTATTCGAATAAATTTTAATTTATGTCAGTCACGGTATAATTTATACACTGTCATACAGAGAAACAAGATATTATCGAAGAGTCTTCTCTCTGGTAGAACATCCTTGTTCAAAGAGTGAGGTTAGTTATTCCATTGAGGTCAGAACGAGGTATTACCCGAGGATTAAATTGTGATCAGCCCACCGAACTTTCGGAATTAGTCCCTTCTAGTTTCGATTTGAAATGCAAATTATCGAAAAGCATCAATGTATGTACGGGATTCGTGCCTTTGTAAATTTCACGCGCCAGTTCGGCAGTAGACTTGGGTTGTCGATAAGGAAGAATCAATTGTGCCGTTACATAGCGCAATAGCAAGAACCTCCGCGGTTAAAGGTGGCTGGCTACAATACGCCTGTGCCATCGATATTACCAATCGCACAATAGTACTTCTTTATCGATGCTAGTAGGTCGTTTCAATTTGCTTCCAATTTACATACCTTTCTGCAATTCGTACTGGGCAATACGAACCGCCCGAATTGTCACAAGGTCTTTTTTAACATATTTTTTACCACTCTCATTTTCTCTTTGTTTCCATTTCAATAAGTTCAATTTCTGAACTTGAAGGATCAGCTATTAGGAATTAAAACTTTTTCAATTGTAAATTGATAATATAAAAACGGCGATTGAATGGAACATAGAATTTATTATAATAGTTACTTGGAAGAAGGCACTAGAAGTCGATGTATTTATGTTTTCACAGTACGTTAACATAACGCGATTGGAAACGTAATATTATTGTATGTAACTATGCGTCAATAGATGTATGTATGTCTATATGTATGTATATACATATATATATTCGTATATGAAAAGTTTCGACGCGCAATTTATATTTACAAAGTGTCCTGTAAAATGTATCTCTCCATCACCTCTTTAAAATGTTTTGCAAACAAAATAGTTTTTCAATAAAAATAAGCTACACTCTTGTTAAAAAAAAATATTTGTGCGATGCAGCTCAATGTTAATGCTCTATTTGATTTTGTGCAATTTCTGTATGAATTATGGAAATTTGTATATTAATTTGATAGCGCAATTTGCCGTATTGAAGCTTGTGCTGCGTCCTGATAATATTAAAATGATGTACGAGAAACGATAATGAAAAGTACTAATAATAAGATGATTCTGAAGTACAACTTGTGAATGATATACGTATCTCTATAAAACTTTCAATTATTGAACTGCTCTAATTATCATATACTAATTCTGGCTGATCATATAAGTTTCTTTTAGTTACTAAAAGCATCTTTGCTAATAGGAACATAATAACTTCTAGAGATTTGCGCCTACTGTCACAATTTTCAACATATTAAAATTTAAAACCAACGATTATACGATAAACGAGTCAAAATTGTGCCCTTGATCGAGAAAGAATGGTCTACTTTAAAACCATCTCAAATTGGCAAAAATTCAATTTTTAACCTATTCTTTCGTTTTGTCACAGTCCATTTTGTAGAATATTGAAAGCAGCACCCATTGCCCAGCTTAGTTCATGGCCATTAATCTTCTTGTATAACTAAAAGGAATAAAATATAAGTAATGTTTTTTTTTTATAATAACAGCAATATAGTCCAAAAGAAAAAATAATAATACTCACATATAATTTAGTGGTTGGTTCCAGACCAAATCCATCACTAAGTAAAACATAAATAAAAGTCAGATCCAAGCATGCAAAGGGCTGATCTGTATTTGGGTAATCGCAGGAATCCACAGCTGCCTTGAAAAAGTTATCGACCTTGATAACACCACCAGTGAACGGATCTATTAAACCCGCCTGTAAATAATAAATATTAAATATAACATATTTGTGTTTATTTTCTGTAGAATTCCGTATTTACTTCAGAATATCGATCTTACCTCTGTAGCACGATCGAAATAGTAAGAAAAGGCATAGATTTCGTGTTTACTCAAGCCTAAAGGTCTATTCGTTATAGTGTTTACGTAATTTTTCACAATTTTTAAGCATTCTGAAAATCGTACAACCGGTCTCTTTTCCTCAGCTCCAGCAAAGTTTTGCGTTTTAAAGAGTTTGTAAGTCCCATTCTCGGGACCTTTAACAATGTAATTCATTTCTCCGTAATGCCACTCTGTTGAAACTATTGGATTTATGCATTCTGATCTTACTTCTATGGCATTCTTGTCTTTATTACTTTTACTATTCATTCCATGTGTTAGAATTTCCTTTCGGGCAGCCATAAGACCCATTCCAAGATAACTATGAGTGTAAACACTCATATTGTGATTAAATACATTTATGGCATAGATATATTTCTCTTGATTCTTTATGTTTGCTTTATCAGGTGCAAATGTTACTTGAGTAGAGCCTCCACCAAGATCTAGAGCTGCTACTGCATTAACAGAACCATGTGTTCTGAGACGATCTTGTAAGAAATTCACAGTAAACCACGAAAATATGCCTTCATCGGTGCCGTCCATTATAGCAACAGAGTTTTTGGAAACAAGGAAACCAGATGTCTCAAATAATTTGCTACATTCCTTTAGTATATTGTTGGCTTTGTCTTCATGTAATAATCTTAATCCTGCTGTCGCTTTCATGCTAAGGGGTGTGCGAGACCACTCAGATCTTGGAATCACAGATTTAGCCTTATCCAATAGAACTGTTAGAGACGCTGCTGCTTTGTGCGGTTCATCAGCGAATGAACTCAGTCCTGGTTTTATTTGATGGAACAGCTCAGCATCAAGAATAAGATTAGCGTCAAGTATAGACTCATGAAAGCTGAATGCTAATACGCGACTGCCTGTTGAACCGGCATCAATTATAACTGCATAAATAGGCTTTTGCAAATTGAAGGAAAAAGCAATACTATCAATAGTTTTCCTACCAATTCGAACAGGCTTCAAATCACTAGATATTACTATATAGCCTAGAAATAGTATGCTTAACAACGCTACTATTATCACATACTTTCTTTTCATTTTTGTTGCTTTCTTCGAACGGGGTGCCACCTCACTATCTCTTGAAATCCCATTTTGAGAAGTCACCTGAAAAAAAAGACATACATTCAATTAATATAGATTACGTCAAAACAAACTTTGCATCATAATATTAGATATTGTACATTATGAGAGTGTGAAAAGGAATGAGATAAACTTTCGCCCTATAAAATTAATTCATTTTTATATGACTAATGTAATGTTCACATATTCAAGAACAGAAACAACTATCATCAATGTGAACTATAATATTGCAAATAGGTACATAAAAGCAGTTGGCGGTTATGACGACGAATAAGAAACGAGCTTACGGTTCACTAAATAATAAATTAAAGATATATTATCGTAATAGAAAACTGAATTATCTGCTGGCTTATGATTCAAGGTAACCCCACAAAAATTGCGAAGTTAATATTCGCATATTAGTACGCACTGGCCTTGGACCTTACATCGTTTATACACTCACGAGTGTGTATCGCATTTAGCCAGACTTGTGAATTTTCATACACGAAAATTACTAAGCTGAAAGAAAAGAACGGTCGCTGGTTCACTCCAAGGTAAACTCACCGAACATAACTGTAAGCAACCACGACCTGTCAGCTGTCGTCACCAAGTATGACGTGTTAAATATAAGTGTAGTTTAAAACTTGTTTACTTCTTTCAGTTAAAATAAAACAATTATCGAACAAGAGAGAAATATCTTTAAAAAAAACGATAGGTTGTTTATTACTAAAACCTACAAAGACGAGAAATAAATTATGTTGAGTATTACTCCGTTTGAAAAGATTGCATAATCGAAGTCACGTGGTACGCCGAAATCAAAAAATGAGACGCGAAATGTAGAAAGTTAATTCTCAATCTTACCTAATGTTGTATTGTTTCCCGCGATAATAAATAAATAAAATTTCAATGAAAATTCTTATGACGATATTGACATCATTGCACATACCTTTCTATGTTTTACTTCCATGTCTGACGCTGTCGTATTAAGATCGTAGTTGAGGAAAGAGTTTCAACAGTTGAATGAAGAGGATTGTTAGAGGGAAATTTTTGCAACATAAGCCATAACAAGTTTACAAGGAAATGAATAACTTGTAGAATGACAGACAGTAATGATGAAACTCGACTGTCATACTGTTGGTTGATGTAAAATCATCAAGTCATTCAGCACTTAAAGATAACGGTCAAGGTTCTTAGCTCGAATACCCCACTATTAGGTATTCCTTGCGTTATAGGAAAGCGGCTTAAAATGGTTTAAATGATCGAGGATAAAGATAATTTCGGAGATGATTTGTACTATTCTTATCTATGCTATTTTAATTTGTATAATAATAGATGAGTCTGTTATCTTATAAGCGTGTTATGTAAGAAAAAATAATACGAAATTAATTGGTTCCTTATGAATGGTATAGCATGATGTATTAAAATTGTAGTATAACGTCTTTGGTATTGTTGTATTACATTGTGGATGCATTATGACAATTTTGGAAGAAGTGAAAGAAACTTCAAAGATATAAATTACACAGTGATTCTATCGACAGTCAATTTTTCTAATAGTGCTATAAGAATTAATAGTGTATGTACAGTTGAAAGTTTATTGTATTTTATTATAATTTTTGCTTATGCGTAGGTCATTGAACTGTAGATAATGTAGCATATAAAATTCTGCTAATTATATGAAACTGCTATGCTTTAATATCATACCTTCTATTCATAATTTAACAAATGACAATACAATGCCAGTTTCATTTGCATTATTAATACATAATAATTTATAAATACAGAAGAATCTTGGAGAACATATATTACTGTAATCTTATCAGAAGTGAGATACAGTTAAACTTAAATAAACTGATAAGAGTACGACTGAAGTAATGTCATAATTTATGAATTTAATAAAAAATTAATAATATTCTTTACTTTCGCAACAGCATGAGAGATATAATTTGATTTTACTAATCATGTTCTACTAATGTCTTATAATACTATGCATGGTATTCATACAAGTTGTACGTATCAAAGCACGTAAGAGTACTGCAAATAACTTTAAAAAATTTAAATTAATATACAACATGCCATTGATTTAATTACTATTTACTTGAAAAATTTTTAAACAAGCTGGTTAAATTGAGAGGTTAGAATTTTTATGGTTTCAAAAATAGATTCCTGTTCACCAAGTGCAATTATAGATTGGAACAACACTATGTATATACATTTCTATCTGCCAGTTTATTTTTCCATATCCATGAAGTTCAGGAAGTAAAATAATACTGCTCAAAAATATTGATTAACTACTGTCATGCAAGGGAGTTAGTGTATGAAATAAATGACATTCATCAAATTTTAAAACTATCATTGTCAACATTGACAGTGACTAAAGTTCAAAGTACATTAAATCTAAAAAAAATAGTTATGGAATGCAAACATTTTTTCAGTCTTTCAAGAACTTGACAAGTGTAGCAAAGATAAGAAATTCATGAGGTAGGATAAACATTCCATGTCATGCATGAATCTAGTATGTAAAAAACTATTATATTTGCTCAGTAAGGAATTAACTAATTAAAATACAGTAATCTATTATACAGTTAAAATGATCTCATCTAATATGAGCATGATTCAGCATAATATCAATGTTACAAATCACACATTAAGTTTTGGAGTATCCTTATAATTTTATATTATAAAGTAATGTTTTGCTCTTTTAATCAAATTCAATAACATTTTTCTATATTTTCATAAAGCTCCAATCATGAACTTATAACATTTAAGAGATTACAGCTTTTGAAATAAAATATTTCATTATCCTGTCGAATAATATAAAAGTTATTAACCATCTTTTTTGGCTTCATTTAGGTTGCTGTGCTGTATGCTCCAAGCCAAAGTAGAAGAATAATACGTATGCTAAGTTGCTGCGTCACCAAAAGTGGAGAAAGAATTTTCATAAGAAATATAATTAATTAAATTTATCATTGCAATCAGCTGATAATATCAACTTAATTTTTCTAGTTTTATGCACTTCTGGCAAGTTCTATTTGCATATCAATAATATAATTAATGTAAAAACTATTACAAATGTCTCAAGACTCAGGCAAATCTACCAGTTTGCTAAAGCAAGCTGGTATTCAAATTGGAGCTGGCGGATCCGCTGGTTTTATAGAAGTTTGTATAATGCATCCAATGGATCTCGTTAAAACACGTTTTCAGTTGCAAGTTAAAACAGTTCGTGCAGATCCTGCATATTATACAGGTAAATATACCAATGTTGATGAATCAGGTTTTACTATTTACTATTGATTAACTATTTATCTACTCTGGATATAGGGATTGTGGATTGCATGAAGAAAATGTATAGAAACGAAGGTCTGGGAGCATTTTGGAAAGGAATCTTACCTCCAATTGTTGTAGAGACTCCTAAGCGTGCAGTTAAAGTGAGTTTTTATTCCTGATTTTAATAATATCGCCGATACTATGAAACTATATTTATCTTTTTCAGTTCTTTACATTTGAGCAGTACAAACAATTTTTCCTCTTTGGTGCAAATACACCTACACCACTGGTGAGTATAAAAGAATTTAATTAATCCAAATAATTTGATGTGATACTAGTTGGGATGAATTTTCACTTAAAATTATACTATGGAACAAACAGTGGAATTATGAGTTTCTTGTTTTAGACGTTTTCCTGTGCCGGATTTTTTGCTGGTGTTACGGAAGGCATTTTGGTAAATCCTTTTGAAGTAATTAAAGTACAGTTACAGTCAAACCGGAAACGGATGAAGGATAGCCCATCTACGAGTGCTGTTACCAGAGAAATTATCCGAAAATATGGATTTGGATTAAATGGTTTAAATAAAGGACTTACCGCTACGGTAATGAGAAATGCTGTATTCAATTCATTTTACTTCGGATTCTATCATTCGGTCAAAGGATATATACCAATATGTGAAGATCCCTGGTTGGAATTCTTTACCAAAGTAAGCTAGATATTATTCATATTAAACCAATTTTGAATTATTGTTCTATAATAATATTCTTCGTTGTGCTTTTTAGGTGGGTATAGGCTTTACTTCTGGAACACTGGCATCTTGTCTGAATATCCCTTTTGACGTAGCAAAGAGCAGAATTCAAGGTGCTCAGGGACAAATTCAATATAATGGAACATTAAGAACCATATCAATTGTTTATCAACAAGAAGGGTATGTGTATTGTCTGTATTTAATATAATGTATTATTTTAACTTTCTTACTTGAAATTTTAGCTTTGGAGCATTATACAAAGGATTATTGCCAAAAATACTTCGATTAGGACCAGGCGGTGCTATTATGCTCGTCGTGTATGATTACATGCATGCTTATTTAACAGAAACATTTGCAGATTGATATATAGACAGACATAAACACAAGTTTATGGTCGAAGAGTGTATAAAAAATTGTTTGTATCGATTATATAATGCTTTAATAAATATTATAAGAATATTTAAGTATATTTCAAAACACTGAAAAAAAATTGAATATGCATTTTTAATCGTAATGTAACAGTATTTGCTTAGAAAGCAAAGTAACATACACGTTAATCATCCAAAACGGAGTCCAACCATTTTTCAAGATCAATTGATTTTGCATTTTTATCTGCTGTTTGAGCTTTTACCTCTGCAAAAAAAATACAAATAATACATGATATATCTAACTGCGCGTCAAGTTCATCAATTCAAAGAAAAAAGTACCTTCAGAATAAGACCGCGAAGGTTGTATCATTGTGATTGGATCGCTTATAATGGGTTCTTTCAAGGAAAGAAGAAAATCTAGCTCTTCTTCCACATCGTTAGTTTGCACAGTATTTTGTTCTTCAGAGATTATAAGTGCTTCAGGCAAAATCGTAGCCTCTATCTTAATGTCATCAGCTTTTATATCACATTTTGGCATATCTTTTGCAACAGAATCGATCATTTCTACCTTCTGTAAATAATCAATTTTTGCTCTCTCTGCAGTATTATGAATTTCTGTTAATTGATCTTTCTGGAAAAACAAATCAGTTTGAGAAAATTTAAAATCCCGAATTTTTAAATATAAATTAAAAAGACGATACGTACAGTAAAATATTTATCATCCACATCAATATACTGATTGAATGGAATACAATCAATAGCTTTCCCTAATTGTTTAATGTTCAATGAAAATAATTTTGAGTATTTTGAGCTCTCGATTGCCCAGTTTTTCTCTAACTTAAATACAAAATGACCTCCATTTGATATCGGAGCATTCAAAAGAGATTTAAAATCAGTGATGGCAGAGTCATCATCATTTTCTGGGGGCTCATCGTACCTATCCCAATTTGATGATAATTTCTGGCAAGCTTCATCTTCAGGTGTCCGTAATTTCTCATCACTCTTTAAATGTTGTACATTGCTCGGTGAAGGAAGTTTATTATATTCTGCTTTGTTAGTGCGCTTTTTACGCATCCTCTCTTTTCTATGAAGGATGCAATAAAGAAATAATTAATATAAACATACCTATAATGTTATTTACCTCACTCTTATACGTTAGTATTTTTATATAGTATATTTAATATAACCTCAAGAGCATTGCTTTACCTTTCCTTATAATCCTCCATTTAATTATATAATTTGGTGAATACTAAATTTTACAAAAGTAAACATCCCAGATGTAAGAAAAGAACTGGAACAATCTGCATTAATAAATATTTGAAATAAAAGTTATCTTACTCTGAACATCAAGTAATACAAATAAGACGCATATCTGTCAGACCGTCTGACATACATTGAGTGTGTCAGTGGTGTTTCTGCCGAACACATCCATTGGCACATTTTACAAATTCAAATAAGGTAGAATAAATCGTAGTCAATTTATAAAATTATATAAATCCAAATTTGAGAACTCAAGCCTCTTTATTAATTTTGTTAACAATGTTTTACATAATATTTAGATTAATTTCCGGATAACCGTAAAATACCTTCGAGAGATAACGACTAGAAAAATAAACACCCTACAGTCTATTTACAAGAAATACGTAATATATATTCTCAATAAAAATGTATACCAATAAGGATATTCATGATAGTAAATTGCAAAATACCTATAATCGAGCACAGCATTAAAAAATGTACAGAGTAACACACAAAAGTTAAGAGTAAAGTACTTTGTGTTCTGGGATATTGTAAATCGCCTAATTACCTGATATTTAAATATAGATTATTGAATATATCTGAAGCCTCACTATTCAAGAATAGCAAAAAGAATATACTATATTTAAAAGTTAAAAATTTTAGGTGATATTCAGTAAATAATTCCGGAGTAACGAATTGATTTCATGCTCTACATTATCAATTTTAAATCCTTGTAATTTGTCTTTAAAATACTCTTTGTTTCTCAAAGCAATCGAAACAATTGAGTAGAAGTAAGTGTGTTACTCCGTACATAAATCTTTTCCAGTGTCAGCTCTTCTATGGTAATACATGTAAAATCATGCAAATATTTGCAGCCAACGAAAACATTGCTCAAACGGATTCAAGACAAAAATATTGAGAGAGCTTGAAATATATAAAACAAGAGCAAAACCACCACTGATCTAAAAAATGAAATCTTGTTTATGGTATAAGACAAGATATACCGCGTTAAAATACCGAATATCTCACTGAACAATAATTTTCACAGTTCGATCGTATAGATAAAAACACATTCGTGCTATACGAGGTAGACACAAAATACGCTTAAGTTTGCAATAAATATAAAAATGATGTTTTGTACAATTGGCCAAGCTCCCATATTTTCAAAAATACCTAACAAAATGGCACCGGATTGCTTTTGATTTCGAAATCATCTAATACGTCTTTATATATACCCGTCGTTCGTCACGTAACTATTATAACATTTTTCAACATGACGTATAAAAGAATGTGTGTTATACCAATCTTACCCAAATGTGGGTTCGTTTCGTATACGAACACTATTAATCGACAGTCTTAAACGTTGCCAGGAGGTCATCCAAGAGATTTATATTCTATCAACCTAAACTAAGGAGCAATAGCGGCTACGGCAGATTCATCCGTTGAGGTTTCATCTTCCTGATCGATATTAACTGCCTCTTTGGCAGTCTCAGGTGGCGGAGGTGGCGGAACAGGAGCAGACACAGGAGCTGCTTGTGCTCCACGTCGAGGTGACTTACCGTTCTTTTCGTTATCGACTTGTGCGGGACATTCAAAGTGCACACAATGGAATACCTATCAAAATAAATTTTTTGCATATTATAGCAACCGATTTTGATAAACAGATAGCGAAAACAAATGAATTTTGATGACAGTAGACAAACCTCATTAGCTGTATTATGCGTGCCAACAATACGTATAAAAACAACTGGTCGAGCTGGCTGGAAGTTCAGTGTCTGCCACGAACGACAAGCTTCTCTAGTTTTGTCCACTACCACTTCCCATTGCCAAGAATTGTTGGATACTTCGATGTAGTACGAATATGATCTGTCATCGCAATCCCACAGTAAGAGTCTAAAAATAACCATTATTATAATTAAGTTACAAATAATGTTCTTTTATACTGTGACGTCCCACCAGCCCGGCTATACCCATACTTAACCTACATAACATTATCCTTTAGAAAATAATGCTTATAGAGTTTCCTACCTTACTGAAAATGTTACTGACCGAAATAACACCTGACAGTCAATTAATTGATACTATTATATATACCATATGAATGACCGTTAGTCATAAAAGTAACAACGATCGAGATAGGTCTGACTTACGACATGAACGAATCGCTTTAAAAACGGGAAGTCAAAGCATCAAATCATGAAAACTTTCTGAATCCATGTCCGAGAAAGAATGTATAAAAATATTCATTTAATTCAAATAATTATTCGAAATCGTTGCATTTAAAACAAATCTAAGTGATAAAAAAATCCAACATATTTAAGAAAAGAATCAAGGAGAGATGATAATACATTTTTGCTTTTATAATAAACAAAATATTAGCTTACCGCATCGAGTCTATCATATATGGTTGACCAAGTTGTACTAATATTGAACCGGAACCAAGTTGATGACATGTATAGCCACTATCCCAGTCGTAATCAGAAGTGTCACCATTTAAGAGAGCATTTCTTGATCTATTGAAATAAAGAATCATAAAATTTAAGTGATGAGAATTTGACGCAGTTAGAACTAATAATATTGTATGAGGTCACTCAAGAGGTATTTGTACCTGCTAACACCTTCGGTTACATGAGCACTCAGATCCATTGTTGCTACATTTCGAGTGGGGACTACGAAACCATTGCAGAGTTTCACTGGTGTGTTAGTATAATAAGCTTCGAGACTGACCACATGAAAAATCTGTAAATCAAAGAGAGTATAATGATGCAAATTGATAAATGAGATCTATTTGAAAAGCCATAACACTAAACATATAAAATTAAATTACCTTGTTAACTGTGTTGTATGTACCCACTAAACGTATGTAAAGAACCACCCGTGGTTCAAAATACAAATACTGCCAACTACGACAAAAATACTGTGTATGGTCAACTACACGAACCCAATCTTTCTGGTCCATGGATACCTTTACAGTGAAGAAAGAGGCATTAATGAATTTGGTGGTCAATCATCTTTTCTCAAACATCATCTAAAGCTGCTTTATATTTTAAACTTTTCGCTTACCTCTAAGTAATAGGAATAAGACCGAAAATCATGATCCCATAACAAGAGCTTGACATGATTGATGATAAACTGACTACCTAATTTAATGAGTATGCTCTGGTCTTGGGAATCCGTAATTGCGTGTCTCGTGTATCTATAAGATAATTGCATTCTTTTATACTCCAAAACGTTTGATAATTTTTTATGTTAAATATGTTGTACAGCTTACCCCCGCTCCATATCATAATTCTGAATATCACCGTCCAAAAGGAAACTTCGCATTTCACCCTGTAATACTTGTGCACCGTGCCTTGGTTGTGCAACATTCTCATTCAGAAGCATACGACCACGATAAGAAAGCTGTGAGACTCGTGTCTGCGTTCTGGCTGCTATTGCGTCCAGCATTGCTTCTGACGATACTAAACCAGTGGGCCTGACCACATCGAGTAAATCAGGGATTGAGACCAAACTGAGTCTGACTTGACCTTAACATTCGAATTATTATACTATATCAGGATACGGATGTTTCAAGCTTTGTTACACATTGTTGCATGCCAATGTTTCTTTAAGGGATATTATTAAAAGTTATCGTATTGTTAACTTCATATCATCAATCTGCGGATACATACTTAATACTTCCTTTGCATCTACATCCGGATTCGCTTTAACCCATGCTTGCACAGCCAAAAATATGTCGATTTCTGGCGCAAACAATGAATCACGGGAGATCAGTTCATTTAATGCGTCAGAACTGAGTTGGAGGAAACTCTCATGCTGAATTATTTCCAAAGCATGTTTATCGATGAATTCCAACGATACCTTTTGACGTAAAAGTTTATTAAACGCTGTTGATCCTTTATAATGAAAAGCTTAAGATTCTTACTTGAACTAGAAAAACCAATTGATAAAGACGTGCTGCATCAAAGATTAGACAAACATTCTTAATATTAAGAATCTCTCTGAGGTAATCAGATATAGAAACTTCAAGGTCCACAAATCCATATTGGTGAGCCAAACCCAATATATCAAGAATTACCTAAGAATAAGATTTTCCATATAAGCAATTTAATAAATTTAATGAAAGTAGAAGTACATTGGGAGTGAATTAATAGATTAAGTTATACCTCTTCTCGTTGATTGGCAAGAGACAAGTGACCGGTATAAATATATTTCAGAAGGCCCTTAAAAGCAGGTAGCGTGGTTCCTTTCAATTCAATTTCTTGTTGCATCGACTCCTTCATACCACCGTAGAGAAGAGCCCGAAAATACTGGCTACGAGCAGCCAATATAACTTTGTGACCATTGAATCGCTGACCCGCAACTATCAGTGTTACATCAGAGTAATCATCAGAAAGATATAAGGCACCCATATCATCAGACAGATGATTAATATGCTCCACTTCACCTGAAGATGGATTCAGATGATGATGGGAGCTCATTTTATATTTTACGTGCAAGGACTTCCTTCGAAATGAGTATCTATGCTGAAAAGTAAAGTAACATAAGAAATAAATGTCAATAAATTCTACACAAAGATTGCGTTGTATAAAAATTATTTATAGTAGACTATAATTATTGATTTACATCATAGCTTACTTTACTGTCAGTTTGGCATAAAGGCATTGACAGCTACATAGTTTCAATCGACACGGGATAATTTAACATTATTCTTAGAAAGCGAGACTTGGAATGCAGTAAAATAATATAGGATAAATTTACCTATATTTAGCAAATCTCTAAAGATACACTATAATGTAAAACGGCAATAAATTACAGCAAGTAAATAAAGGACCTTATTGCTGAAGATCAACCGCGGATCTCCAAAGAAGATTCTTTACCGGACTTGTCAATTTCAAATAATAATTTGATTTGTCAGATCATCATCAGATAATTAATATCTATACCTATCATCATATATTTACTCACAAAACACAACACAATACTGTAACAAGATATTGTCCCTTATCGTTTTTACGAGAATGCATAAACAAGATGGCAGCTCAACGTCTTCAGCGCCGCTACCATGGTCACCGCCGCCACCGGAACTATCTAGTGTTATGAAAGTTCTTGATACGCACTTTCTTATGTCTTTCGTACAATTTTTCAAATTTAATTTGAATCTTAAATTTTGAAATAATATCGGACACCTTTAATACCGACTCTTATATGTCGATAAATTAAAAAAAGCTAAAATTCGATAGAAATATCTAGTCGGTAACTTTAGTTTCTAGTAACTAAAAGGTATTCCGGTGCAAAACAAATATATTCACATAAACAAGAGGTAAAGAGACACTTTTTGAAGCAGGTAAGGATATCGCATCTCCATTATTGCATGTCTAAAAATCTCCCAAATCGGATAAATGAGTAAGTATTAAAGATTAGTGTTTCTCAATGATCTTCTGTTGTTTCCAATGAGAAGAATGGCTGTCAGAGATACGGAACAAGTATTGCGATTGCTGGAGGAACAGGAGTCTGACGAAACTAACGCTACTTTAGAAAAAGAGGACGCCGTCGAAATATTTTTGTACTTTTATATTTAACACTATTTTTGTAAACAATTTATCATTTTTGTTCAACAAATGTAGATACATAATAGTTTTATAAAAAATACATTTGTCATATTTCATTTACCTTTTTGATTTATTTAAATAACTTCCAATTAATAACAGATTGGTTTACATATTACAATTGCATAGCTGACATGTTAAGCTTTAAGTTACTACCATATTATGTTACCAAAGTTTGATTCTGCAAAAAATAGTAGCCGAAAACGAAACTTTTTAGATTTACGTCGTAGAACGAGGATATCGTATTCCTGTTTGCATATTCTTACTCAGGATATTCTGAAGATTCCATTTCACTATACTTCAATGTGGAAATGGAAAATCTTGTAGACCAGAGAGGTATTTGTATAATATGTACGTATATAGCTGAGAAGGATTTCATTACTATTACGTATGCAATTCAATGTATCAATTCGATGGTGTTTCATATATGGTTCTATTTGAAATATGATTTATACCAAAAATGGCAATACCTTCGAAGATAGAAAGTGGTACAGTCTAATATGGGCTGAGACCGTAAAAGGAAACGAATAAAAATCCAGCTACACTGCCCGGGGGCAGCATTTAATTTCATAACAGAAGATACGTATGCATGTGAGAATATGAAAGGGATGATGTTGAATAATCAGTACGAGAAAGGGTAATTTAGGAAATCTTACTTTTTTAAAATAAGACTACATTAGTAGGCGTCATTCTCCATATACTCCGACCTTGTTATTATATCGGCATCTTCACCCACGCCAAATCCAAATAAAGCGACCCTCGGTGTGGTAATGTCTTTTGAAGAAATAAACATCGAATCTTTACGATTGCTATGAAATTAATCTAATATAAGTATCGATGATGTATACTTTTTTCATTAAATCAATTCTATATATAATTGAAATTATGATTTTACGTCTTCCCTTTTTGGGGAACTCCCTTCGTATATATCAAGACGTTAATTATAGTGTATTTATTGCTTCATATTTCGGATACGTATATCCTTGCCATTTAATGACATGTCTTAATTTATATTATTGCCAGAATAGGAAACGAGGTCGGAATCGAATTAAGTGGTCGGTATCGTAAGGATACTTGATACCTACGACAAGTGAAGAACGGTGCCTGGTTTAGAGTCGGGAATGAATCAGCTTTCATGCAATTATGGCGCAAAATCAAGAAGTACTTAAGGCAAACAAACTGGTGGACCATTTACTCTTATAATATGTACGCGCAAGCAATCATATAAGGGAGGGATACATGACTGACTTGATGGCCTACTTGCCTTTTATGGTTACAGACTCACAGGCGCTTGTGTTGGCCATGTCCATTCACTGTAACTCAATTTCTGAACTAGTATGACATTTTCTATAATTATTCGAAATTGTATCTCTGAAGATTAAGAAAGTCTCTAAATTTTTTGGAGACTTGTCTCTGTACAATGTCTTATTCCAATATTTACATACAACTTCAGTGATTATACAAAAGTATAAATGAAATTCTGCTAGCACCGAACAAAAAAAAATAATTCATTTCTACTAGGAAACCAGGCTGCGTAGGATGATACTTCGAAGAATCATAGAAGGAAGAATCCATAGGAGCTTAGTATAATATAGGTAAAATAGAATCTTTATTTTGCCAAGGCAGAATCCTCCTCAACATTTGGTTTTACATACATGTAAAAACGTTATCTTTGTCATGTCTAAATCACTGAGCATTAGTTATGAATGCTCAATGAAATATTTGACAAGACTAGCTGAGCTCCGTATTTAAGAGACTATCAGGAAAGTCAAGGTCCAAGTCAGGAACTAGACCCTCAATGGACTGTTCAATAAAATTATCCAATGTTGCTCCTGAATGAAAACTTTCACCATCGCTACCACCATCCTGCAAAGAATAAATCACGTATACAGATACTCCATTTGGTAAGAGATTAATATTATCTACATCGTCTACTCTAATTAGACATGAAGAATCATGCATTAAACATATCTTATATATCTTACGTTAAACAAATGACTTCCAGTTCCAAAAATGTCAAAAGTGGAAGGTGTATTCAGTGCAGTCAAGGTACATGTATCACGACCATCCCGGAACATCGCAGAATGACAGTTCAAGTATTCAACGGTTTCATCCATGACATAAGTCCGTTCTTCTTTTCTCAGCAATTCCGTAAGTCCTGCGATATACTTCATGGCCAATCGCAAGGTGGTGATCTTCGTCAGCTTCTCGTTTGGTCCATCACCCTACGTCATTATAGTAATCCGGTCAGTGAGCCAAGCGTTCGGACCAATTCCATATCCGCATCATCTACCGTAATACCCAAGCAAGAATTCTCCTTAGGGGATATTTACAGGCCCGTGTATATTATATAATTTCGATTGGAGTAGAATGAGAACATTTAAGTAATGAGATGTAAATATACAGGAATATATATAAGCATGGGACGAAGAAAAAAATTAAGGAAAAATGAAGCAGTAAACTTTATAAATTCTTACAGGAAAGACTAGCTGGGGCATATAAGATGGTACAGCTTTCCGAAGTGTTTCGAACGCGAGATTTATTTCTCTCATTCTAGATCGTTCTCGTGCATTCGCTGTTTTTCTTCTGTACTTGCTGAGTGGCGCAGTTCGTTGTTTTGGAGCTGATTTGTTCTCGATTTGACCAACTCGCTGCTCTGAGGATTTCGTAGAGTTTGACGGATCCGAGTCTTCCCCGCCGGGTACGATCTTTGATTTTCTGCGGTCAGCACCGCGTGGTCGTAAGCTGTACTTTTCACTAGAATTTCCACATGCTTTCGTTCTATCACTCATGTTAACTACTTTACTTTTACTTTCTGTTCGTTATATCACTTCAACAATACTTGTATAAAGCAGGGAAACACGCTAAACGAAATTTTAACACGTTCATTGCACTAGAGTATTATTATCTATCCATTATAATATATCATTCGTCAAATTTCACAAGCACTTTAAATAACTCAATCGGTCAAGATTAGATGTGGATATTCATTACAGAAAAACTATTTTTAAACAAATTTCTATGCAATGTTTCCTTACATTATTTTACAAATCACAATATCCAATATAACACGTTGTTGTTGCATCGTTACATATTTTCATGTAAATGAATCACACGATTGTTGTTTATAAAGCTACGTAAAAGTTGAATCATGATTTATTAGAATAATGACGAATTTTTTTAGGAATATCTAGTTAGGTCAGTATATACAATTTATTATGCTAAAACGGTTGACTATAAATGAAACTGTTTTTTGACTATCTTTTGCATGCCTTTATAGTATTGCGTTCGGGCCGATTTGGTGACGTGATTGTATCTAAAACTTTGCAGGTCTTTCAAGGACTGATACAACTTGAGTGCAGCCGCCGCAAGATAATCTCCGAGAAATTTCAGTGGGAGAACCAGTTTCCTCTCTTTGGCGAGTAAGCCTCGAAGAAATCATGATTTAACTTAGCCGACTATTCCCGCTGTTGAGTCGTGGCGATATCTCTTTTTATTCAATTGAACTTTTCATAAGTTTGCGCAACTGCCAAAGCAGAGGTGGTTCTTACCGACGGAAGCTCATGGTCCTGCTTTAGATATACAAATTTGGAACACAAAGGTATCTCAGATTCCTTTTAAGATTATTAACAAAAAATGTATACTAGCAATTCACATATATCCTGAAGCTAATCGGGTAGTGTTTTGCGATTTCCATAGAAAGCAAAGATTTCGTTAGTCATCATGTACATGAATATATGTATTTAAAATTGGCTGTTTTTCAAATCAACGATATCCTCAATCAATGAACTTTCACTGTTTCATTAAGAATATTTTTTAATAAATTACCCCAAGCAGTCAAAAGGAGATACTTTTCTCAAAGAGGGACATTAGAGAAAATATTGTTTGATAGCCCAAATAATATTAATTTATACTCTAGTAGATAAAGTTATCGGTATCAGTGCTTTAAAAAGTATGAGATTGTTTAAAATTAATCGTTTTACATACAATACTGTGCTCTCATCACTGCGCTTCATCTTTACTTTTCAATTAGTGTTATAAATATCAGGATATTCTATCGTTATAAAAATATTTTGACCATACGGTGTTAATATTTGGTGCAGGACATGGTTGAAGTAATAACATTGTAGTAAGTTCCTTTACAGAAAATCACTCCTGACATTTACAAATAAGTTTGTATCCATACGATCCATACAATTCTTTGATTATTGGTTAAATTTTGCACTGCTCAAACCATATTTACGGTCATTTTACATCGAGACGTTTGCCGGCATTGTTCATAAGTTGTTGCTGTTAGCCAATCAGAATTATTCCTTCCAACTTTACGCTGCTTCGATTGGTTAGTCTCATAATAATGACTGCTGACAATTTTGCATTGTAGGGTGTATTCCGAAATGTACTGAGAGTACTGCTAGTACTGTAAATCAACGCTGTCCTTATTCATCCATACGCATCTAAGAGAGATGTAATTACTTTTACAGTACTGTCAGAGATGAATCTCTGGTACTGTCAGTAAATTTCAGAACACACCCATTGATGAAGCTTGTGGTGTTCCGTGCTGAGAAGCACCCGGCAGAGATGAGTAGGGAGATGCACAACGCTACGGTTTTAGGCGATACCAAAAACATGGCGTTAAATCGTAGCGGCA
>JARQTH010000323.1:208117-285295 GCA_030142595.1 Trachelus iudaicus
GAGAGAGAGAGAGAGAGAGAGAGAGAGAGAGAGAGAGAGAGAGAGGGGGAGGGAGAAGAAACTAGGTGGGGAACGAGCGAGGAGAGATGGGAGGAGCGTGATCAGGACTCGGAGCGAGTCATGAATGAAGCGACACGCGAAACACGAGCTCAGCCGCTCGACGACCTTCCGGAACGTCTGCGTTCCACTTCTTCGGGACTTCGCACGTTTCCAACTCCATTCCGTATGACGTTGCTTTGGCACGTCGAACGTCGCAAATGGTATCTGCAGGAGGTAAGGAAGGAGCAATAGGAACGGGAATAACTTTTTGGCAAATTAAGATTCCATGGGTATTCTGGAAGGTTGGAGAAGAAAGTGGCTTCAAACCGTAACGGCACTTCCGGTATATCAAGCCACAGTCGCGATTTCGGTTAGGCATACCTCCTCGAGGATATATATATATACCTACTCTGTGTTGACAGTGAGCAAGTGAGTGAACGAGTGACTGAAAGACGAGAGATAGAGAGAGAGAAAAAGACAGGGAAGGGGAAAAAGAACAGGCGACAAGGCGGGGGGGGGGGAAGCGTTGAAAACAGGAAAACCTCCTTCCTTCGGGAGACCTGGGCCCCGGGGCACGCTGCATCCGTTCCTGGTCAGCCTGAAAGAGCCTGTCTCTCCTGATCGTTCCTCTGAGTCACTGCAACCGAGCAACGGTCAACGGAAAGTTTTGGCACGGCCAGACAGTCCGCCCGCCGCGTGTAAGAGCCTTGTGTCTGGGCTTAATCCTTTCGCGAGCAAATTACGTGGGACGAAATCGGAACAATGGCCGACGGTGGTTCCGAAGCGCGGACGCTCGTAATTCCGAATAATTACCGGGAAAGTATGGAAACCCTACAGTAAGCCGGACGACATTCTCTCTGGGCCACCCGCGCATGTAACACCCTGGTTACGATCCAACCTAACCCAACCTGTCATCAGAAATCACAAAACGTCCAACAGCTGCAGACCGTTCCTTAAATCATTCGGATAAAGAGGTGTGCTCGATATTACCGTCGTCCACTGCCCTAAATAACCTGAGGTTCTTTATGTAGGTTACGTTAACACTTAATAAGGTACCACAACCCGTAACGTCTTTGTGACTCGAAACTAGGAAAAAAAAATTGCAATCGAACATCTGGGTCGTCTTTAATTATTCACGGATGCTATTCTGATTTCCTAGACGTCGATCCTCGCTCGAGCCATCATATTCGACTTGGCGAATCCCTTGTGAGATGCAAATCCGTGTTAGAGTATGAAATGAAAAAAAAAAGAATTTTTTTCACTACTGCCTACTTTATCCCAACGCTGAATAACGCGTACCGGTTATCCCACGGCGCGAAGGGATTCTCATGCAAGGGGGAAAAAAAAGCCTGGCATACAGAGAGAGAACGAACCTGACAATAAAATTAATCCTCGATGCACGCCGTGTAGCCGTCGTCCGTCCGAATCTCGGAGACAATAATGTATACCGGAAAGCGCTTAGCATATATACGAGACAAAACTGTCCTGCCGACATTCCCGCATCCAGTACTACTCTAGACTATAGCCAATCGGCTTCCTACCTCCGGAAACGAGGAAAGTTTCCCTGAGAGGAAGCTCTGCTCTCTTACCAAAGACACTCGTCTCTCCCTCTCTCTCTCGCACTCATCCACCAAATCTGACTCTGGCTGTACCTCTCTGCTCCAGGGCTCCTCTCGAAATATGTATACGCTATACGTATGAAGCGTATACCACGTCATCCCTTATGTACTACCCTGGATAGGCTAAGTCTCTAAGAAACAGCCCCTCGTAACAAGAGACATCAGAATCTGATAGATTTACGAACGCAAAACTTTTTAATCACGTGTCCCGAGCGCGGTTAAAGATTTGTACTTTTTTTCGTATGACGATCGAACATCTCTTATATTCGGAAAAGCCATGGCAATGTACTCGAAGCGTCTCCGACAGTTTCCCAGGAGGAATTCATCCTCTTAAAGGTATCCTTATGACGCAATATATATATATATATACATATATCAAGAACGTATGAGAACCTCTGTCCAGCATCGGGTATGCGAACCACCGCTATGGTCGTCGGCTCGGTTGGCACCTAAGCGCATAGTTAGCCGACCTGCTTCCGTGGATGCAGGATTCCGGCTGGATGATCTCCCGTCGCACCGCTGGAATGTGCTAAGCGAACCTCCTCAAAGCTTACCATCGCCATCGTATCTCGTACTCGCTCGCTCGCTCTCAGACCCCCTATATCCCGGCTCCCTCGCTCTCTTGTGTATATACGTACGACCTTCTGCCTCTTACGGGACCTTCCTCTATCCCTGGTCTAGCCTATAGGCTTAGAGACATTGAGACTCCACAATGTCTTCCTTGAGACTCCTGATATATGTAGAGGGTAAAGAGTGAGGACGGAGGGAAGAGGAGAGGGAAGGTTCGAGGGACTTCAGTTCACCCTCTTTGAAAAATGCCTATATAGGGAACACGTACGATAGACGAGCTGGCTGACTGGCTTAAGAATGGAGACCAGTGACGTCAGTCCCGTTCAATGATCTATCGAGTCAAAAGTGAAATTGCAGAGGAGGCGCCCACGCAGAAATACTATATCGGACGTACATGGTAGGCGTGGGTTCAGGATGTCACCATGGCGAATGGCGTAAAATACTAGGAATAATAACACGAAGATTTCGTTTCCTCGGGTATGAATGTATGAAAATCTATGTAAAAAGTTATTACCGTTGTTGAATTTAAAATATAATTTCGTACAGGTGTGTGTATATACATAATATATAAACACTGTATAGGTAATTATTAGCGGGGGGTGGTCAAATGTCATCCCTTACCTCATTGATGTGCTTGTAGGTCTTGATGAGGTCGACGCTGAGCTTCCGAAGAGGAGCCGTAGCAGGATCTCGAAACCTGTGGGGTATTCGAGCCTGCATGGCGTGAATGTCTGCAGGGGTTTCCTGGGGAACCCCACCGGTTCCCACACCGCCGCCGCCACCGCCCCCGCATACTGCAGGAGGTAGCGGTTCCTCGGCTACGAGACGACCGTAGAGAGGTGCGCCTCCTGTACCCGTTCTCCCGCTCACTGAAAAATACAAAGAATTACCATCACTCTCTCTCTACAGTGCATTGACTGGAGATTTACCACGGCTACTGTCTACCGCTACTAGGGATGCAGAAAACGAAGATAATGGTCGGTACACGAGGTTGGGAAGTAGGGGGAGTGGAGAGGGGGGAAGTAGGAACAGGAAAGAAGGGGGTCTGGTTATATCATCCTACAAAAAGCGACGGTTAACAACCCCACCGTTGGCAGAACAACTCGAATTCGTATCGAATGAAAAATCCCAAAGTTCCCGTTTGCCCGTTAATTTGACGTATGACTTGTCGTCGGGCACCCAGAGCTTGGCACTCGCGAACGCATTATCGTTATTTTAACGACTTGCCCGCCAGTGGGCTAGGGACCTCAGAGAGTGAAATAACCGCAGCGAAAGGTACTCTTCTCTGGCCAATGTTGACAAGGGATACCCGGAGAACATACCTAAAAATTAACCAACCTCAAGACCCTCGGGTACGTTAACGATAGTTTCTCGGTAGGACGGTGGTTAGGAGCTACCCGGGATACAATAATCGGTATCGTCACATACATAAAATCTCTCACGACTGTTTTGGTTACTACTTCCTTCCGTCGGAGCCACCGACTATCGGAAAGTGGAACCCGCAGACCGGTGCACCGAGGCGAGCGAGCTCTGGTTGAAATGTAGGCCAGGGCGCGGTTGAATGAAAAAAATATCATTCATTAACACGCTCGAGTAGCGGTTCTCAATCCAGGCACTTCAGTCCCGGCATCACAGAGGCTCGTTTGCGTGTCTGCTGCGACGAGGAGAACAGGAGAGGAGGGTGGTGGCATCGATTGCCAAGGGGGGGCAGAATAAGGAGGGGGATGCAAGGGGAAGAGAGAAAGAGTCTACCTATACAAGAGGGATGAGGTTAAACTCGAAGCGACTCCTCCAACAGAAACCGGAAGGTGGCCCTGCACCTCATGCCCATCCGCTATACCTCAGACAGAGTCTCTTCCGCAATTCTTTTCCTGGGAAGCCTCCCGGTGCCACCTGAATAAATCCGGTATAATATTCGCCGGTTGCAGCGAACCGGTCTCGTATTCGAATTCCATTGAAACAGTTGCCAAACTGGATGACAAAAACAGCGATTTAATACGAGCTGTCTCGGATGACGCGTACGTATACCAAGCCATAATAATAATATACGCGAGTGTCGTACCAATCGCTGCGTACACTCCTATGGGATTTAGCGCAGAGCCTAACGGATCGGGTATCGAGGATTGGTGCGCTCGTAGATTTTCTTCCTGGGTACGATCCAGCGAATCGGAGCGGTAACGCCGAGTAGGTGCATGGTTGAGAACCGCTTTTGCGAGGTCACGAAAGCCTGACATAGGCCGCGCGATAGCCAGCACGCATTCCGCTTCATTCATGTTTCTTGATCTACCCCTTTGCTTGGCTCGGATTGAAGCTGCCGATGAACTCAGCACAGTGTCGACTCGCGCGTTGGGTACGACAGGATATTTTATTTATTTACTTTTTTTTTCTATATATATTTTTTCGTTCTATGGGTCGACGCGGTTTTAACGGCCGGAAAAAAGCTGCCGAATGGACAGAGAGCATAAAGGGTAAATTACGGTAGGGGGTCCGATCTGTCGATCGGAGCCCCGAGTGTTCCGTGTGATATGTTTTACCTGCTCTTACCCCCTTGGCTGGGTAAGTGAGGGTATAATAACAGGATCACAATATTCAAACCCAACATGCCCGAATCAGATGATTGATCTCCAGCGAGCCGGGTATCGAGATGTTCACGGATCCCTGAACTCTTGCGGAGATTTTTACTGATCTTCCACGTGGACCAAAATAACGCACCGATAGCGGGTTCTCTGCGAAAGGGGGGTCACGACCGCTAACAGGTACCGTGGAGCATAGAAGGTTTGAGGGTAGAGTGAAATATAGCAGGAGCGCAGCATCCCATCTCCGTGTTTCTTTTGCTCTCTGCAGCTGAGGTCTATTCGCTCTTTTCCAGGTACCTTGTGGGTCCTGCGATATTGCATTCAGTAACGACTGGATGATCCGATAAGGCCCCGGCTATGCCTGGCAAATCCTGCACATTCCGTTAACGGACTCGCCAATTAATATTTCTTCGTCCTTGTTTTTTTTTCTCCCATTAAATCTTCCCTCGTCGAATTTCCCGTTTTTTATTCTTCTTTTGGTAAAATCTCATCGCTGTGCTTCTGGCTCGTTTTACCGATGCGTCTTCGTGTTTAGATTGATTATTCTTTTTTTTTTTAATACCCCCATCCCCTTTCATGCCGATTATCTTCCTTCTCCTCTCGATTTCGCTCGTCAGCTTCGTTCAACCGGTACAGATAACGTAATACGTGTCACCGCTCATAATTGACTCTGGGCATCCATTACATCAACCTACATCCGGAAATGCCGAAGCTTCCCACGACGAGTTACTCGCAAGAGACGCGCCCGTCTGTCGTGTGAATACTTTGAGGAATGGAGAAGTAGACACCCGAGTACTTGGGACCTAATAGGCCAAGGAATGTCGTGAAATGTCGTAGACACTTTTCATTCGAATTTTCAGAATAATTTTCCACCCACGAATTTCGAGTTTCAAAATTGATCGAGATTTCCTTAATAAATTTTTTTTTCCTAATCCAGTACCCTGATTATAAATTCTCGAATTATGTAGAATCATGAAAGAGTGGGGTTAACGAATGTGAATGATCTAATTTTAGACGCTACACAGATACACGTAGAGACGAGATTCAACGGAATGAAGTTTCGGGTATATATAAAGTCCTTGGAACCGAAACCAATCGATTTCTCAACTGGTACCTGTTTGAAGGGCTATGACACCGTAACGTCAAGTCTCGGAATCGTATTTCCACTAGTTTGTTTAGGGTAATATCGATGGGCGAAATCGACACGACGATTCTTCGTGCCGTCCATTGTGTTTTGACGATGAAATAATATAAAAAAAAACTTTTTACCCCATACATATGATCGTTTCGATACTTTACGAGAAACAGCCGTGGCACTTTCGCCTCTGGCAATAAATTCTTTCGGGTATATGATGCACGTATGTCGCGGGATACACGAGTAGTGCGAAACGAATTGGGATGCGAAGGATGTGTGCAGTTTAATTTTTTATGATTCTCACAAGAATCACGCAAAAGTTGCGTACCGATGAGTCAGAGATCCTTGGGACTGGTGAGAGTGTAAAAAAACAATTTGCACCTAAGCTCCCCCCCACGTCAATGATGCACACCAGAATCCTTGACGCAGCATCCTGGATGGTCCAGTATCACAGATCAAGAGCGCAGAAGATCGAACGAAAAGTTTAGCGACTTCAAGTAGGCACAGAGACTGTGATATCAGTGAGTACGGAAGGAGGGAAAGGCAAGCGAACCAAGTATAACAAAGGAGAGAATCAAGAACCAAGTGCAACGAAGAAAGGACATCTGGTGGTCCAGAAGTGAGATGAAAAAAAAAGATAAGCCAAGAAAATCGTAGTCACTGCGTCGAGGAACTTCGGGGGGGATGACGAATCGAGGAAGAGGAAAGGAAACGAAGGATACGTAAGATCCGGTCATATATGGAGTTGTTCAGTTATGCTGGTCGGCGAATATCGAAGGAGTTAGCAATCAGAATTTTTGGTGTGCGAGCTGCAGAAGGGCGTGTGTGCGCAGGCATTGTAACACGTGGGTAAAGGTACGTACACAACACACATAGATAATACGAAACGGCACGAATATATAATGGGGGGGTCGTGACAAGACTGTTTACGGGTTTTAAAACAAAAAAGGAATGAAAAAAGGAACATACCTAACCTTAATAATCGATTAATCGTATCTTAAGATTCTCTATGTACCTCGGACAGACCTTTGGATTAATTTCATTGTCGGGGTTACACATAGAAATGGGAACGACGCCGGGCGTCGGTACCCCGCCGCAGACTTGGTAAAATCTTGGGAGAAGTTTCTGGTCCTTTATTTGCATAATATATGAGGCCGTTAGCCCCGACTCAAACTTCTCCCTATAAGCTGCCCGTAGTTTGGCGGCGTCGAATTAGGAGAAAAAAAGCGAGAAATTAAAAAAAAAATGAAAAAATTTATAACAATATACAAAACGTCTGTATAGATGTCGCTGAGCGAGAGAGAAAAAAAACATAAGGACCTGGTGCACAGTCGAGTGCAGTTAATGCGTTGTAGGTATAGAGTCACGTAGGTATATAGTTATAGAGAAGCGCGGTAAGAAAACCGTCTTGTTTTTGCCGTGTTCGCGTAGCGCGTCTGGAATGTTTTCCTTTTTGCCATGGCGCGATCGATATTTCTCTCTTTCTCGCATTTTCCTATCCGAGCAGGAAAGCAGGTACCCGGTAGTTCCCTTACGCCATGGCAGGTTAGCATCGCCGGTAGCGAAGCACGCTAGGGAAACCGGCAGGCAGACAGGGCCAGCAGAGCAGGAGCCTTTTAAGAGAGCCTTGGATAATGGTTCGTTGGCAATCATTGAAATATGCATGCCGAGCCGCGGTTCTAATTGGCCTATTAACAGGGAGAGGTCGACATCTGGACGATCAATAAGGAATACAAAAACACTTTCTTGGAGAAATTCGAGCGGAGCTCGAGTAGAAGCCGAGCGTTCGTAACGAGGCATACGAAGTTTAGACACGCGTCTCTACGCAACGTAACAAAGAGAGGAGGCGACTAGAGAGCTCCTGGTGGACAGCGGGTCGTACCGAGAAAAAAAAATAAGAGAAACGGCTGGTAGCTCGAACGCGCTGGTGAAAATGCGCGCCTGATGAACGCCGGGTAACCGTCGTTGGAAAGCCTGCGCTCCGTCGTTCGCCCGTTAACGTTTCAGCGCGTGCGATTACGTCGAGACGCGAAATCGTGAGCATTGGCATGACGCGACGATGTAAATACGCGTGGCCGCTTAACCTAGACGGTCGAGAAATAGGAATAACGAGCCCACTGGCGTAAAGGGGACTGGGTGTACTGGCGCGGTCGTCGGGCCGGTAACGCTTAAACGTGCTCGGTAATGCAATATGCGTCCAAGCGATAATCGGGTCCCTCGGACATGCAATCCACGACTGACGGGTAAAGCGAGGAATAACGTTCCGTTGCGTATGACAAAAACGCATCCTCGTTCCAAAGGTTGTGTCGTCTCTGGTAAGCATTATCGGCGATCGTACGACGCCTTCGAGACGCTCGGAATATTCCTAGGGATATGCGAAGTCTAGTAACTTCAGATGCGACGTCTGGGCCGCGCGGGTCTTTCGAGCGCGGGCGAGTTCCACGAAGCGACGCGGGTTAAGATATAGCTGCGGTGACAACGTCTAGGGAAAAATGCCTAGCCTCTCACGTACGCTGAATAAAGCATGCGGGGTCTGTAAGGTGGAAAAACAAATACAAGTGAGATATTACCATATAAAAGTATAACGTAAAGTCGTGCTACTGTGCTTTGCGAATGCCATGACGGTATAATAAGCAGGAGTGAAAATGGTACGAGGAGGATAGGAGGTTCCTCTTTGCAGTCTTCCGGTGTCGCGTACGAACGAGGCAGCCTCGGAGGGCTGACGAGATCGACAATTTTTCGAAAAAAAAAAAAAAAAAAAAAAAGTTTCTCGACGAGCGATCGGAAGCAAATCCCGAGGTCGGGACGACGTCGTTCGGTATCTCGTTGGGCGCCTGGTCGCTCGCCATAGTGGAGAAGGGTGGCAGTGGATTGGCGGTAGAGGATTCGGGAGCCGTCCGGAACGACAGAGCACTAGGACGGGCCAGGAGGTATCCTGCAGGACGACGGCCGCCAGCACGGGAGGATAGAATCGCACGGGTACCGACGGGAGAAAGAGAGAGAGAGAGAATTATATAGAGAGGGGACGGGAGAGTGCGAGGGCCGTGGAGAGAGAGAGAGAGAGAGAGAGACAGAGACGGAGAGAGAGAGAGAGAGAGAGAGAGAGAGAGAGAGAGAGAGAGAGAGAGAGAGAGATGATGAGGTGGCTGAGGGAACGAGAGGGAAGCCGGCATAGCAACAGAAAGACCGCTTCGAAACGAACGAACAACCGAGCGGCTCTGGCTGCTGCTGACTACGGAGCGGCTACGGTACGCCGTGTGGAGCGCGCGCCAGAGACCTGGGAGAGAGTGAGAGAGTCACCGAGAGCGAGAGAGTAGTCGCGTATTGATCGTGTCGCACGGGGGTGGAGCAACCGCCGACCGACTAGCTGGTCTGCCTTGCCTGCCTGCTATGCCTGTTATGCCTACCTACCT
The DNA here is from genome assembly GCA_030142595.1 of Trachelus iudaicus. Classification (NCBI taxonomy): domain Eukaryota; kingdom Metazoa; phylum Arthropoda; class Insecta; order Hymenoptera; family Cephidae; genus Trachelus; species Trachelus iudaicus. The sequence continues at coordinate 217,470 of JARQTH010000323.1, forward strand.
CACTTGTCTGATGCCTCACGACGTATAGCACCCACACCTGGGATATACTCTACCTACCGACTGGCTTCTACCTGACCACTGCGCCCTGCTGGACCCCTTGAAGCCAGTCTTACCGAAGAACCGCTACACCTCGTAAAAGTAGTAGCCACCGGGCTAGACGACCGAACGGAAGTCACACGAGGACGAAGAATAACATGTACGAGATTTATTATTGTCTGGCATTTAAATGATGCTGACGACGCGATGAGATTCAAGTAATTGCGCGTGGCTACATAAAAGGGATGCAGGCGTCGTTGCTGGGAAAGTAAGCTCGCAGGTTGTTTGTGGGTGGAGTGAGAAGGGGGAGGGGGTACACGGGACGAGGAGGGGAACGGTGAGGAAGGTCTGAAGTAGCGTCGAAAGAGCGTTACGTGTCTACGGTGTAAATTTGAAAATCGAAGGGGTAAATTCGAGACGCTCTTGCGGGCAGAGACCGATCCACTCAGCTGATGTCTGGCAGCAGTGGGGTGGTTGCCAGTCGACTTATGGCGTGCGCTATGGGGCGCATTCGTCTATGTACTCATGCGAAGTCTCTATATAGATATACCGAAGTGCACATCAGACTGCCTACGGAACCTTCGGTGCATGCGGAGGACGAGCGGGGGGACCAGTCATGATAGATATAGATACACTCCAGTCTGAAACGCATATCTCTCCCTTCAGTATCAACGCGGCGGACCCTCTCTCGTGACTCTCGTCCTTGTCTCTCCATCTCCCTTCCGTACCACGTAACCTTGCCTGGAGATGGAGCTACGTAATTTGAAAATTGGTGAGGTCAGTGTCGGAAATCAAGGGAGAAACCGAGCAGAACCGAAAACGACTGAAGGGATGGTCGGTTTAGGAGCTTGGGAGACGTACCTATACTTACCCGACCACCCACCTAACTCTGCTCGGAGAAAGCCACGTGTACTGTGCGTTCATTTGTTTCAGACTCACCCTCGCGGATCTTCTATCCAACGACCCCTCCGCCACCAACACCACCGCCAGCCCTTAACTCGAGATACCCTTTTCGTTCTTTCCAGCGAGACTAGCCGAGTACGCGGGTATTCTCGTTGGACGCTGTGTATTTACAACCAGTGAAAAAGATATGAGGTAGATAAAGAATGAAAGAAAGGTCAAAGGGCAGAGGGTACGGATAAAGGGTCTGCTGGATACGTGTAGAGTGAGATTAGGAAAAGAGGGGAGGAGGGGTTAACTAAGGAAGGAGTCCTGTACTAAACGCACATAACCTCGTCATAAACTCCGAATATTATGTAGCACGTGCACATATGTGCAGAGGGAGGGTGGGACCCCCTCCCCCCCCCCCCTGGTCGACCGTGTGGCTCGTGTAGAATCGCTCCATGTCAAAGTAACTAGCCCACATGGAAGGCCGGGTTATGGGAAAGGGTCGAGGGCGTTCAGAAATTCCTGGGAGGGTCGAGTTAAAAGTTAGGGGAGACCACCAGAAGTAAAAAGAAAGAAGAGAAGGCCAAAGGCCAGGAAGCCGGCCAACATTTAAGGTCTCCTCGGCCCGGTGGAGGCCTCCCTGTGTTCGTACCGTGGACGTTCCCGACCTCCTATCTCGTCGCCCTGGAATAAAAATATGGCAGAGACTTTAAAGCGTCTCTGAACGGGAAGATTCGCGACCGCAAAGAAGCATCGGCAGAAGTCTGAATTACCCGGCTGAGATACAGAAGTAGCCGAGCCAGGAAGCTAAGAACTAAAATAAAGTCTAACGGTGGCAAGGAACCCGGTTGTTCGTCTGTCACGCGTATGACTTGTTAACGGGTGCGATCCGCAGGTAATGCACGGGGAAAGGTCGTCGTAGTTATCTGACGCTGCGTCAGGAACATGGAGATGGCAATGAGTCGTGGACCAGTTGTATTTCTGGAAGTTCACGGTAGCATCGTGGGTAGGAAAAGTCACAAGGAAGACTGAGGGGGCGAAGTAGGTTCGACGGATGAAAGGAAGTGAAAAAAAGAAAAGGGGGGAGGGGAATCCTGTAGAGGGGGGGATGAAGGCGAGACGAAGAAACGCTCAAAGGTTCTCTAGCTCTTCACGGACGTCACGACGGGGTCAACGGCTGCCGATATCGGTCCCAGTGCCGTGGGATGCCAGGTCGAAAATATACGCCGGTAGCCCGCACGGAGGGAAGAGAGTCTTCGAATTGTCCGAGAGTCGCCGGTCAGGCATCGGTCCAAGTCCGTTTAAATCTCATATAGATCCGTGCTAAGGGTTCGATGAGTCGCGAATCGCTGACCCCGCGAGCGTATTTTAAAGCTACGTAGCCAAGAGGTCATTCCCGTTGCTAAAGCTTCCTTATCATCCCCAATACGACGCAATTTGGAAGTTCAGGACACCCAAAGGAGTCTATGCCTAAATGGCTGGGACGTAAGTTTGATTCTTGACGTAAATCGAGAAAACTAAGGAACCCGATGCGCGTCCGGAGAGAGATCAGAGATCCTAAAGGCGAGTACACAGGGAGCTGTAACTATATCGGCAGACGTAGAAGAAACAGAACGTGACCACTATTCTCGTCGCGTTTCAAGACAACTCGAGCCTAAGTATAGAAGGTCGACTCTCTGCCGGCGTTTAAAAATACACGGGTTGATTCTTTTGCTTTTTGAAAGTCCCGCGAGCCGACGTCGAACGCCAGGAGGCGGCATCGATCGCGAGCCCGATCGACGTCCCGCGTCGAGTGAGATAGATATAGACCGAGCGAGAGAGAGAGAGAGAGAGAGAGAGAGAGAGAGAGAGAGAGAGAGAGGGGGGGAGAGAGAGAACTAGGGTTGGTAATTGGGCTAGGCTGTCTAAAAGCGTGCTCTCGCACCCAGCCCAAAGAGCCAGGACCTACGACACGCTTCTCTTCCACCCATGTATCTATCAAGAGGAAAAGTGGATATATATGCGTATTAGGTACACCCTGGAGGAAAGCCTGTACATAACTAACCTATCGTACATAGTGAGATTGGTATGAACTCTAATGGTAGGACGATATAAAGGGGGTAGAGGATGGATCCCGAAGCCGGAACTACTGGTGCGGAGCCGCTTGGTTAACGGACGTCGAGAGAGTCTAGTCTACCTGGAGGCGGCGTCGACTTATTATCGCGATAATTAACAATTTCCCGAGGCATCAGACCGCAAAGGTAATTTTTACGTCGGAATCGAGTGCGCGCACGCGCACCTTGACTCCCGTGTATCGTCCATCCCGAAGAGGAAGAACCGCGAGCCCTTCGTAAACCAGGATACAAAGTATAGAGCGATAACCTATGCCGAGAGACGCGGAGTTAAACTGGCGCAAGGGGTCAGGTTATATCCTCAAGTGAAAAATAAAGATTTGGAGGTTATGTAGATACGTAACGTGTACTCACATTGTTGCTTGTGCCTGGACTCCATGAGGATCATTTGTTCGTGTTTGTGCCACGCAGCATCGGTAGTATCGGTCCCTGCAATACCCCTTGCACCTGCTGAGGGTTGCACTCCTCCACGGCCTCCACCGCCGCCTCCATACTCCATACCCGAACCCCCCGGGTGCTGCCTCCGGCAGTCCTCGGAAGCTCACAACATGGGGCTCGTGAGCCCTCGAGACCGTTCTCTATCGCGATTACAGTATTAGCGGACCCTGGCTACGTCCTTTAATACCCGGCTCCGAACTCCCCCAAAATTATTTCACCTATGACTTCGCTCCCTTGGTTTATGACTCTTTTATAGTTCCCGACGACACTCGCGGTAAACACGTTTCACTTTAATGCTTCGCGTACGATGATTAGCTGAGCCGAGGATACCTGGTATCTCAGGATTGCCAACTGTGTCCGATGGATGAAAACTTTAAGGACTTCCCACCTTCTTCGGCGAGGGTGTCCTCTTACTAGGCCGAATACTGATAGGCCTCCCAGGACTTTCCTTGGTGTCCTTGCCTTAGGAACGAGGACTTGGTCAGTTTTCAGATCGAGGATAGCTTCGACGAAGACGTCCTGTTAACGAGGATATCGATCTTTCGCCGTCCTCGTCCTTCTCCTCCTCCTCGTCAGACGCTTCTTCTTCGTTATATATTTTTTTATGTGGCATACGAAAAATAGCTCTTATTTACACACGTGCACACACTCTATCGTAATCTTTCGCTCCTTCTCTCTCGTTTTTACTTGTATTTCACGTCTTGCTTTCTGTCAACTATCTCTCTCTCTCTCTCTCTCTCTCTCTCTCTCTCTCTCTCTCGCACTCAAAAAACTCTCGTCCTGTTACTCTTGCGCTCTCTGATTCTGCACTCGCAGGCTAAACTCTACTTTGGCGGTGATCCGTTGCGGTTTCTTGAGGTTCAGACTTCAGTTTGCGGTATTTTCTTATTTATTTTACTTTTCTTTTTATTATTAATTCTTACTATCGCTTTGCTTTCAGTTTATCTACGGTTATCCTTACAGCCACGCTGATCAGGCTCGACTTCTCTCTTCTTCTCCTCCTGCGCGTCCCTTCCTCCTCCTTCTCTTTCCTTTTCTTCCTCTTCTTCGGAATCGTCCTCTTCCTCTTCCTCTTCACCGGACGCTTCGTCGCTCGCAATCTTTTCTCTAGATTTCGTCCTGTGGCTTCGCGAATACAACGTCGTCACTATTATATCTTCCCTCTCTCTCTCTCTCTCTCCGTCGCTCTTCGCTTCCACCGGATTCGTCCTTCTTTATCCTTTTAAGCCTCTTTCATCCAGCAGACTCGACTTCGAAGCTCCACGTCCCTGAAACAAGGCAGATTCATCGGTTATCGTCAAGAATACAAAGAAGAGATCAGAAATGATATCAAAGTGCGTTGATCAAACTCAGAAGGTAAAACAGATCCATACGGATAGTCGGCTATTTATTTTCAGCCGAGGGAACAGCGAGTACATGCAATCAGTCAAAATTGAAGTTTCGCGTCGTGAAATAATTCATGCCTGTTAATTCGCAAGGAAAGAACGAGCTTAAGAAAGGCAAAAGGTCCTCCGGTACAACGCGGTCAATTATACGTCCAAAAATAAAAATCGTAACGTAGTAAAATGTGGGCTGACTTTAAATAGAGTTCAGGCCAACGTGCAGATCGATGTGTGCCGAATTGCATCGCATTCGTCCTATAGCCAAGCGAGTTCTACGGGTCCTACGTCGATCCTATTTATACGTCTTAGGGTCGATATCTATATCTATACGTGAATATACATTTTTTACAACTTCTCTTATTAACTCCACTTTTCTACGAGTAATCCAATCGAATCGAGAATCATCAATTATTGGCAAAAAAAATCGAACGGAGTGATTAGACCTATCGATCGTTTTCTCTGCCACTTCGGGATTGGCAATGCGTATCCAAATGAATAACTTTTACAGGTCAGACGCACGTAACGCGCGGAAAGTATAAAATCTCAGCTGTAACTGATAGCGTGATTACAACGAGCCGTAACTTATTTATAGGAATAATGGATGATGTCCCGTGCATACATTCGTAATCGCAACGATCGGTTCCTACGTATGTTAACGGCGATGGGTAAAAGAGTTAATCCAGAGATAAGAAAATAGATTCGAGAAATTCAAACGATACACCTGGTGTTATCAATTTATCCAATTTATACTACTTTCAAGATAAAACATATAACAGATGCTTGTTTACCTGCATTTAATGCGAAACGACAGAAACTATGAAATATTTATAAAAATCACTTTTGGCGCGAGATTCAAACACAAATTCTGGCGATTCTTAGTAAACGCGAATAAACGTAACGCGCGTATGCACGAACACTCGTGAATAATGAAACTGATAAAAATAAATATTTTGCAATATGAAATTGCAAAGTACAACTGATACTAACGACAGACAATATCGCTGTCAAATACGATACGACACGATTGTACCTGCGACAAGGTAAGGACTGAGACCGGTTCGCGTATTTTCCAAAGGATTTTTCATGGCACTCAAATATATATATATATATATATATATATATATATATATTCAAGGAAAAGAATTGAGTTAACGAGTTCGGACTATACACCTACGGGGTATACAATAAAGCCAGGTGTTCAGACGGCCGAGTCTACCTGGACGAACGGGCACCTCAAAAACAGGAAAAACCCACAGGCTCTATACCTAAAAGGGCCTTCCCGTACAGGGGCGTTCTAATACAGGCCAGCTGTGTTTTGGGATTATCGGGTAGGCAGAAAGCGTCACGGAGTGACCGAGGGCTACAGAGCGCAGCCAGTAGTACAATATGACGTAGGGGGTGGTAAGGTTATACTAGAATATAAAGCGAGACAGCCAATAGCTAGGAACCATTAGAGAGAAGCCAGAGTAAAGTCGGCTGTGCCAAACCCGAATTAAATGCAGCCACGAGAGAGGCGCCCGAGCGTCCTCCCTCTCTCTGGTAAACAAATTTCGAGAGAGCCACGTGCGGCGGCAGAACGGAGGAAGGGTGAGTGCAGACGGTCAGACAGAGAGAGACAGGGTGGCGAAACAGATGCAAGGGCCGAGGCACAGGTCAAGGCAGGTGTGCCTGATACGTATAAACATACAAGATACAGAAAAAAAAATTGGCGGTAATTTTAAAAAAATATTTTCAAATCGCGTCCAGGACCGATCGAACCAATCGGAAGGGTATACGTCAGCTTTATGAAAAGAGGTAATTTCCCTGGAACGATAGAATTCATTTTCTCGTAAAAATAATCTGTCCAGGGTAGTTTGAGAAGTAGCAGGGGTACGTTGAAAATTTATGGGTGTTCCTTTGCCTCCCCCACCCACTCTGCTTGCAATATTTGACGATTCGAACCATTTTTTTTAATTTAAAAAAACTACCCCTCATCAACCCCTTTGCTTTTTATCTGTCCGAAATGACTTTGGCCGTCTTTCCGATTTTCAGACCGATCCCATCCCTGAACGTCCACGGGGATCGTAACACCTCCCTATTGACATTCGTGTCGCGTCATCGGCACGACTCTCGTTCGCTCAGAACGTTTCTTCGTCGATAATGAAAACGAGTGACTAATGATTATTGGCCGTGGTGCATTAGTACTCGACGATATACAAAGCCACGTGTCCCATCCGGCTACCCCAACCTACCTACCTATACCTACTTACTGAGGTCTACCTAGCTCATACTAATATACAGTCTTCTGCTATCCCTGTGCAAGGACAGAACACTTTTTGCCCACACAAGCGACTAAGAATACCCCCTTATCTACCTGAAAGCTTGCGACCCTTGGAATTCAACATTTATCCTGCACCACGTAACGCGTACACATTGCGTCAAGCCTGTTGCAAATAAGTAGCCAAGCCAAACGTGTCGCTTGTTAAACACGCTCCACAAGCATTGTAACAAGGCGTGTCTTACCCATGAAAGGGGTACTGGGCCACGAGTGGGTGTTCCTAACCAAAAAGAATTACCCGTTGCAAAAGTAAGAACAGGAGTCGATTCAAAAGTAAAGGTTAATACATAAGTTTAAAGGTTGGTAAGAAATTCACAAAACAATCGAATATGCATGAGAGGCGAAAGAAAAAATATATATATATATATATCCAAGAGTGTAGTGAAACGTTGCGTCCAGGTTTACGGAAGTGTTTTGTAAATGCATCGAACGAGCGAGTTTGCAGATGGTAGGAGAGATAGAGAGAGATTAAAGAGGGAATGAGCGAGAGAGAGACAGAAGCTTTGACCGGGGGGGGGGGGGGGGTCTGTGCTCTGGCTCTAGGCTTTCGGAAACGCCGCAGCTAACAAAGCGATCGATCATCCGCGTCCATCGTGGGACAAACAAGAGCAACGACAGTCATCGGCCGGACCACCGTATACTCGTCACTCGAAGTTAAAGCCCTTTCGACTCATTATCATCGCATTTAGGAACCCGTTAGATCGGTAGCAATAGTTTTATACGATAGATTGCGTTCTGAAAACAATATAGAACTGTCACGATATTTTCATCTAAAGGAAACGCACCTCCTGTACCTTATGCACTGATGTGAGGAAACTGAAAAAAAAAAACAGGCTGTCAGGTCGACGGCGCGAAATTTGAATGTGTGGAATTGTATTGGTAATGCGACTGACGTAGGAACAACGTAATGGTTTCTACCAAAGGAAAACAATTGTAAGTGTGGAAAAGTCTTGTGATACTGACTAATCAATTGACCCGAACGTTTTGTCTGTCAACCGAACAAACCCATCAAATCCTCCTGGCTCCACTGTCTCTGCAAGTCAGGACAGATATGGCCATCTGTAAAAGACAAACACTGCCACGCATTGTCCCACGATCGGCAATTAGTCCGCCATTCGACCCAAGCGTTGCCACGCGGTGACTCATGGTTCTCAAAATATTTCGTGAAATGTGAGGAATCGGTTTAATCGGACATATGAATATTACACGTGGGTGGCAAAACTTTACTGGAACCTGATTAATACGCTTTATATATACATATTTTTTAACGTATTCCTCGAAGTAGAACTTTCGTAACGCACCCCGTTTAAATAATATATATCTATATTGGTTTTCTCTAGTGCAATACGTGACTCAGACTTCGGGGAATCCCCTCATTATCATCGAGCAAACGAGTGACGATATCAATCAAAGAATACGAAATACCTAATCTAACTCATATGTACGTGTGTGCTTCATAGAAATCATTATCAAAATGCTATACGAGGAGATGAAATTGATTAAGAACTTAAAGAGAAAACGTTCCACGCACTAAAATGTCTTAAACAGTGGTTAAGCAGACGATAGTGTCTATCATACAAAATGAATAAAATCGATACAGTTAAGAATGTCAAAGTAAATAGAAATTTTGTGTTATTCTCGAAAAGGTCAAAGAGTTTAAAAAAATAATTTTTAGATAGGTGATTAAATTAACCTAAATTTCGAACGCGAGTATTGTATTCATCAAAGAAACTGCCCTCCATGAGAATGGCGAAGGTCGGAAAATGCGTGGGATGGCAACACTGGTATCCCATTAGCATTGTAGAGGAGCATAGATGGTAATCCTCGAACGTTTCATTGCTTTACTAAATCACTCTTTCCTTTTCCCTTTTACGATCCTCATGACAAAATCGAAGCACGGTCGGTTTTAAGAGAAGGGAGAAAAGCTTTACCGAGCGTGGAGCCTCGTAAATGTTAGATCGCGTTACAGCTGTCGACGAAAATGTTGGGGTAGGTCTCGCGATGCGCCATCACGCGGACATGCCATGCCGAAGCGATAAAATTCATTTGGCCTTCCACAACGACGTATCTGCGAATTACGTATTACCTAGGTCGAAGTAATAAGAGGTCAGCCAGCATGTATACAGAAGAGGAATGAATACGGCGCAGGAGCTTTAAACGCGTAGAAACACAGCGTCGAGCCAACGATCTTTGGAGGTTAGGTCTGGCAAGGCGGACAGTGACCTAACCTGTGGTAATGTAACGCCAACGAATCTCGAACTTTCACCAAATGGGACGTTACGTTCGAAAAATTTCGCGTGTCTCTCCTGCCCGAGAGAAAATCGAATCGAACATAAGCGAAAAAGGGATACGACGTCATTTTCCAGTCTAATCCGCCACCTTTGCCCTCGTGGAGATGGAGGGGAAGAACACAGTGGCGCACTAAGTGCACAGATAAATATCGTGACGGTTCAGATACCTTTGTCGAGGATGAGGCACTAGATAATCGCGGCTATCCACCCTGGTGGTCTATCCGTGCCTGTTACACCGTGGAAGGACGATCGAAATTTTCCGTTGGTAACGGACGCTCGCGCACACTGCTCTCTAAACCGATATAGCACTGATATCTTCACTGGCTAGCGAAATTCTCGCGTATCGCTGTCACACAAGGGGACTTTTGACAGTCGCACTTCACGAGGCACAGACTATATATATATATCATAAATGCATGCGCGAGGTGTATTCTCTCTTTCTACCTTTGCAAATTTTATCCCACCCTTTACCTTCCTTCCCTCTTTTGGCTATTCAATATGTCATGCGTATATTTTTCTCTTGATTCATTCTGAAATCACTGAGTAACTAGTAGGACCCGATTGTACACATTGTGATCTCTCACGTCGCGCACTCCTACGGACGACCGAATATCCAGCACGGTCGAACTGCGCTACCAAACTGTCACTGCTCGGCGCGTGTGGCACAGCGGATCGTGTTCTTTGTTGCCTCGCCGCGTATAATAAAATTGCCTCGATTCCCCTTCCTCGGCTGGCCCGGACCCGCTCGTTCGCTGGCCTCGCGGAAGACGACGTGGACGACGACGAGGAAGGATTTCAGGATAGAGAGCTCTCGAACTCTCAAGAGCGTAACCAGCGAACGAGAATGAGCTACGTATTCCCTTATAGTCGTCGTCTTCGTCGCCGTAGTCGTCGTGAGCGAGTTGAAAAAAAAAACGGTACCACGAATAACGGCTACAATTAGGTCGTGGCCATTAAATGTAATATCCGCTAACACGAGAAAGGAATTTCACTGCTAATAACTTGGAACTATATTTCCCTCGTTCTCGAAGTTATCCTGCTGTAGAGAAATATGCACTAAACACTGATAACACTTATACACACCGTGACGAGGATGTTCCTCGGACGAAGCTGCCGAAGATTCACACTTCGTCGAACAACAACTGCAATGCTCCTACGGGCGATGTGGACAGTAGGAGCAACACACCCGGCACGTGGACGCCCTCGACTCGCACCTCTCTCACACGTTGCTCCGGTATGTTTCCACGTAAAATGTCGGACTTCCGCTTTTATTTCACTTTAATACAAGCCACGTGATAGCAGCGGTAAGCAACAGCGGTAGCGAGAATTCAGGTTACGGCCATTAAAACGGAACGCGAAACAGACAGCACTTAGACACGAGTATCCTTCCGCGTAGCCAGGAACTCCTCGTCAGCTTTCACTCAGTCGTTATTTCGGTGTCGCCCCTTTTCCTTCGGGCCAGGACAACGAGTAACTCCAATGCTAGAACTAATGATGATGAGGATTCCGATGACGAGGATAATGATTATATCGACAGCAAGAAGAGCTGAGCTATGTGCGCCGGATATCCCAACTTGTTTTTGTTGTCAAGTATGGCCAGCCGCAAGGAGCCAAATCAGGTTATGGCCATTGAGGCGAGCATGCTCTGCGTGCGGGCTGACAAGGAGGATCACGTGGTTCGTGGTCGACGGAGCGTCCCTCCGTGGCGCGTTCCTTCGCTGATTTTCCCAGTTTCGAGGGGCCCGACCGCGCCTTCCCGAGGACCACTCGTCCCACGGTAGATCCGGACGAGGCTGGTCCGGCCCGATGTAATCTCGGGTGAGGCGACGACTTGGTGAGCGCGACGACGACGGCGGCAGCGGCGGCGACGGCGGCGGCGGATCGTGTCGCTGGCGCCGCTGCGGACCAAGCCACCGGACACCCCCACGGCAGCTCTGCAGTGAACTCGTCCGCCAAAGGGTCAAAAGCACCGCGGCAAAATAATAACAAAACTCCCTAACGGACGGCTAGCGCACGTCTTACCCTCGAACAACACCGTTACACCCTCACACGGCTTATCGCGCCTATGGGGCGCGCACTTTTTCACCCCTATGCCAAGATTTTGGCGGGTTTCCTCGGGCACGCACACTACCTCGCCGTGCATTCACCTCTTTCGCGTCGCCGACACGCTTCGACGAACTTATCCGCACCGCCGGGCCCTCCGAGACACGACTTTGCCACGGCCTCACGCAGCCTCATGGGCCACGCTCGCGCGATACACGACCCGGGCTCGCGGAAGCCTCCTCGAGTGGTTGCGCTTCGCAAAAAAAAGCCGCGAGGCTGCACGAGACACGAGAACTGCACGCCCTAACCGCGGGGACACCGCATCGCTTTCTCGGGCGAACATGGAGCTAGATCCATGAGGAGTACTTCGCGAGACGGCCGTTGCGCGACACTGGCGCTTCATCTGTCAGGGCTACCAACTTATGAAAACACGCCAAAAAAAAATAATATATTTATCATAAGCAGCATCGCGTTATTGTTCTGTACAATTTTGTACTTTCTCAAGCTGACAATTTACAGAAATTCTTAAAAATTCACTTACGAATCCAATGGTATACCGACGTGAGTCCCTTAAACTCTGCCCTTTTCATATAGCGGATCACCATCTTTTAACCAATGACCGTTCGCGAAACCTTAACCGGTTTTTTGTAAAGCGGGACATTTGAATCTTCTAATTGATTCATTCAATTGAGTCGTTTCGGCAATGTCAGAACTTCATTAAGGACATTAGTGCGACTTACGGACATAAATGTCTTCAAGAATTCTATTTACGTCAGTGGAAATGACGATATTGCTGCAGTGCCAAATTGCGTGTGATTGAAGTAACACGTCATACCTTATTCGAACGGATTTACGTATCCTTTATGAACAGCAAAATGCTGACTGATTTTATCTGCACAGAAAATTTTTTGTACAATCAGCCATTAGCTACATCCCGCCAAATATAAGAAGCCTCGATAGTCTATCTAAAGGTGGCACCACTATCCTGGCGCCAGTGACGTACCGACCAGACGGCAGACGTTACATCATGTGTCGCAAGACGAGGCTAAAAAAAGCAGGCTATAGTTTCCCGCCTGTAACTTTCCTCAGATAAAATGGCAATGACGATAATCGTGTTTTTTCCACTCCTACGAAATTCTCCCTCCTCAATCGTCACCCACCATCGTGATTATACTGTATAGCCGTCTCAACAAAGACGACGCTACTTTCAAAAATACGTTAGCTGATATACAACGCTCGTGGTCCCGACTTACCGATAGTTGGTGCGCGAGCTAAAGCCGACGGACTCTATTGACTGCATATACAGCGCAATATGTATGCAATGTCATGCGAAAACATCAGTATAGATTAGTTTTTATGCTGTCGCTGGCTTCTGAGAAGCGTGCGTGACGTCCACAGTCAAGCAGCGCAGTTTTCCGTCAACAGGCGGAAGGTATTAAAGGCATTGCGGACTCTATAGTGAATAAAGCATAATCCCTTTCTCCCCTCCTTCTTTCAGCATTAGTCTAAGAAATTTACCTGAATGCAGAATCAGTAGACGCCAGTCACTTCCTTCTATTCAGCATGATAACACCAGCGTTCATTCGATCCTGTAGAAAGCCGTCCGCCTGGCACTTCAACAGATTCGAATTGTTCTTGTTGCATTACGAAATCATTTTATGAGTATTCTCCAGACTTATTAGCAATTTCATAACCCCCTAAAACATCTACATCTTATTAAGAGACGATAAAACTAAACGAGCATTCATATATTCCAAAGAATTATTTATGAAATGATGCGAGAGGGACAAAGCCTCCTTTGTACAGAATTACGATAATTATATTGTCCTGATCTGCAACTGATTATAATAACAAGCTAAACAAGAAATTTGTTTACTGTTAAGAACGTTATATGCATGTATATATATAGTATTCAGTCGAAGTACACCAGTCAAATTTAACAGCTGATTGACAAACAGGAATTATCTAGACCTTAGATTTTTAGTTTCTCATACCTCTTGCAGACCTTTTATAATGATGTTTAATCAAACTAATCAAATATTTAGCAACTGTCAAATTTAATTAGCGTGTTTAAATAGATTGATCCCAGGCAGGGTTATTCACACAACAGACGCACAAACTGATGGCGATGCGCTCATTTATTTCTTACGGAAACATCTTCAAGTGGTAAGGGAGAATCAAAAAGATTTTCACAAGAAAATAATAAGACTGTACACACATACAATAAGACTGTACATGTTATATTATATTATAAGACCCCATATGATTTTTTTTATATTTTCCACGTAAAACTGGCACTGCAATGTTAAATATATTTTACCTGGTACATGCAAATAATTGTTAGAAAAAAAAAGTCGCCGACTTGACAGGTCAGCATTTATTTTACAGAACATAATACATATTGCGCGGTGCGTAATATATTGCGTGACAACGCGGAACCATATCTATTTATAGCAAATGACTTAACGTGTGAAATTTTATCACACTCATATTGATAGATAAGTATTGCCATCTTCCAATGGCGCTCGATATGAAGTTCAATGAAGTTCGTTTACGTTAGTATACATATGTATACACGTAGCACTGATCTTTAGAAACTTTCACCGTCCTCACTCGAATGTAATTCATTTTTTCTTTCATTTAATTTTTCATTTTTATTACACCAGAGTGCACGTGGCTCTGCGTACGGCACCATATAACGGTTATGGTTATGATTATATTTACAAAGAATAAGTTTACATTACTGTCATGCTTATGGCTTCTTTGTTTATCGTTAGAATGATTTTTAGGATTTATCATCAGATCAAAATTCACTTGAACCTCATTGGATTATCCGTGTAAGTCGAAAAGGGTTCACTGGATAGTCATACTGTTACTGCACGTGCGTGACGTTATTGTCATATCAAGGTAAGGATTATTCGCCTGATTTCCATTGGGCGAACAATTCGCATCAAATCATTTTCCACAGATATCAATAATGATACTGTACTACAAGCACATTACCTCATCCCGGGATCTATACAAGCCCGAGAAAAGGGTTACTCGTATTTGCCATGAATTAAGTATACTGGCTTTCCCGTTAGTTGATGAACAAGTAGATAAACAGTTTTTTACTGTATCTTGGTATCATTTATATATCTGTATTAAATTCTGGATACCTCCTCGTGGCAGGTCGAAGTTCAATGGAATACCGTACGAACAGATAGATGGCAATTGTCTCTTTCTCTCTCTTTCTTTTAGAATTTACCACGAAAACCACCACGACTACCCCGAAAGGGTGATCGTCCTCCTAAATATTTCCCACGTGGATTTCCACGCGCCTTGTACATATTTTGTTTGCCACGTGATACAAATCCTCTGCCACGCCAATCTGATCCTCTCTGATATCCATCCTGTTCCAATTCAATTTCCTCGCCGGAATCATCGATAGCCATTGGACTTTCACCACGACTGTGCTCACTTCTACTCTCATGAAAATCATCATGATCCTCCATTGAACGTCTGTACGTTGTGAAGCTGTCGCGTGAATAATGATCATGACGTGAACCTCTGTGAGTTATGAAATGATCTCTGCCTCTGATTGGGGAACCCATACTCCTGGAGCCATGATCAGAGGAGCAGACTGGATTATCCATAGGACTGATATCACGATCGTTGGACCTTCTGGATGGAGAAGAATTTCTGGTCCAGGGTCTTTTCTGCGAGGAGTTACTCAGACTCCATCTCAAATCATCAGCCTCGCGGATCTTTGGCGTATAATCGAATGTTTCGCGCATGTTCCAATCAAGACGGTCCATGATCGGTCGTTTCTCCTCCTGTACAACCTGCTGCAGTTCGTATGGATATACTTGAACACCAAAATCCACCATTGTGACAGTCGCTTGAACAAACTTGGTCCCAGTCTCCACATCTTCTGTTTGACATATCTTCTGATGCATCTGATGACCGACTTTCTTGCTGTAGGCATGCTGTAGTTCCTCTTCCTCGTCCCAATAAATCTTGTTCCTCCCTCTGCGCAGAAGAATAGAGTTCGACGCATGCTCCTCTTGGTCGCTCTGCTGATCATCCTGCTTTGGGTCAAAGAAGAATCTACCCTTCAGCTTCAATCGTGGATCTTCACTGGGCAGGTCGCGTAGAGCATTTTCACAATGTCGCAGAATTTCTGGCTTGAATCCTACGTCCAGAAAAAAAGAAACGATATCGTCGTATCATTAAACTGGGACACGTCAGTCGTCTGACTTTCACAATTTTTTTGGATTTTAAATTATTTTCTTTGGTATCATTAACGCGCACTTAGTATTGACGTTGACACCTCAGGTAAAAACTTTTCTTTACCTTTTTAGATACACACTTTGAATAAGGGTTGTTCCTAAGAGTATCATGCGAATCCTACTTGGTCACTTTAGACCCAAATTGATAAATATATCAAGATGATGCATTCGCGGTCCATGATCAAAAATGAAAATCAGAGGTAAAAAATATACAATATCTCACCTGGATATAAGACCGGTACACCAGTCGAATCTGGATTGTATAAAAAAGAAAAAAAAAAAGTAAAATAACAAATTAGTATCCCAGCACAAATCATAAATAATTATAATCTCGGTCTTCCTTTGTTTTTTAACGAAGCAATGGCATTGTATATTAATGAATGATGAAAAAGGAACAGAATAAATGTATCTTCGCACCTTTCGCCGAAACAGATGCTTCCAGGAGGCTGGACAAGCTGGTTTTTTCGAATTGCTGGAATTTTTAACGTATTATTAAGGATATTTCTGTATCCTTGGATATTCATTGAACGTGCGAGTACATCACAAATATAATTTTTAATTATATAAAGAATAGTAATTGAAATTAAATATACTTTTTTAGTGATGTACCCGACGTGCAAGGTGTAACTGGATTCTAAGTATCTGAAGTTTATTACTTTGCTGTTAGAGATAACTGGTGGTTCAGGAGTTTTTAAACGATCCTGAGATGTTCGCAATCCATTGTAAGGTGCAGTAGATCTGGGATCCTTGTAGTTGTGAGACGTGGAAGAACGTGGAGGGCTGCTCGAATGTCTACTGGCTTCTAAAGGCTGAAGACCTGGTGGTTGTTGAAGAGTCGGCATGCAATGCTGATTAAAGACCATACTGGGCTGATCTCCGGCTCCTGGAGGAGGTACTGGCTGCGGTGAAGGTACAGGTAGTGGAAGTAGAGATGGACGAAGCATAGGTTGCATGGGCCCAGGAGTTGCTTGGTTATACATCACAGGCCCAGCAGCATAATCAGGCTGCGGAGGTTGCAATATAGGCATTGGGTCGAAGAGCATAGGTCCTGGTGGATGCTGTTCGAAGGACATGAAGTTTGGATGACCTCCTTGTATAGGCATTCCTGGTGGTCCTGGATGATGCATATATGGCGGTCGTCCTGGATCTTGATCAGAATACACTGGAGCACCCATTAGTGGCGGAAGTCCTGGCATCGGTGGTTGCATGAATCCAGGGTTCATCTGTCCTGGTGGTATGATTCCATCGTTCCCAAACTGTCTTGTTATTTCATTGATGAACGGTGATCGTTTTCTACGGCGATCCGGTGACCTGCTATGACTGTGACTTCTACGCCTTGGACTGAATCGACGACCTCCTGGTGAACGACTGTAACGACTTCTGTGACGGTCGATGCTTCGGCTCCTATGTCGATCACGGGATCGGCTCCTTCGGCTCGAAAGCTTTAAATCGCTGTGGAAGTATTCTAGTACTAATGCACTTGTCGAAACGATATTAAATTTTTTTCATATAAATGTAAATCATGATCTTTTTAATATAACTGAATTAGAGGAAGTGCTATGTGTCTGATTTCTTACCGAAACAATTGCATTTTCTTATAATTTCACTCTCCGTTTTTATGGTGAAACATATACACGGAGACGAATTTTATTTAAAATCGTACAGATCAATCGAACTAAATGAAAGCTACTTGATTGAGATTAATTATTCTAATTTTTAAAGTATTAACTATCCATTTCTCACCGTTCATTCGCATCTCCGCGTCTTCTACGTCGTTCAGAGCTCCATCTTCTATCTGCACTAGTTCTCCGTTCCCAACTCAACCTTCTTAAACGTTCCAGACTATGTTTACGTGGGCTTCTACGTCGATCTGGACTTATGAGAAGTGGGCTTCTGTGAGAAGTGCGATGATCAGTGTTCAACTTCAAAGGACTTCGTCGTTTTTCGATACTTATTCTAATGGGGCTCCTACGTCGTTCGGAACTTATCTTTAAGGGACTTCTTCGACGGTCCGGACTGAATACTCCGGGAGTTCGTCGACGATGAGGACTTATTCTAATCCTATCGGAGCTTTTCCGTCGGTACGGGCTCACTTTGTGACGTTCGATACTTCTACGTCGTTCTTTGTTTCTTGAGACACGAGGATTTGTACGTTCAAGATTCTGCTTGTCGGCTATGTTCTGAATAGCCTCTGCTTCGGTTCCTGGTGGCACTACGTTTTCCGAGTCCAGTAGATGCTTGATCGCCTTCTCCTTTTCGGCGAGGATCTTGCTCTCGGAATCCTTCTTCGTACGCATCTTGTCCTTCTCGATGTCCTTCGTACTTTTGGAAGGGTCCCGACGTACTTCGTCCAACTTCTTCTCTTCTCGTTTGATTTTCTCCTTGTCCCGGTTGTTGGAGCTTCTGTGATCACGTCGATTACGATCCCTACAATTAGGCTTGCCATCACATTCTTCTCAAAGGGTGACCCATAGTTAACTACATGCAATAAGGGTGGGTCAGTTCTAATTGTACTTATTGATATTGAGAAGAACAGATGTCTCCTGCGGGGAGTCAACATAAAAGATGTCATGCCAGATACAGATAATGAAATGAAATCTAGATTAGGTCAGAACTGTTAGACATGTTGAAATTAACTGCTGTCTATCATGCAAGACAAGATATCTGATGCTAACTTTAACAAAGCTATGGGAGTGGAGATCCACGTCGACCTATGTGATATCGAGAATCTCCTACACAACCCAGTCAACAAGTCTTGAAGAAGCTTAGTGCTTACATTACGAACAATCATGAAAGTCATAAGATTCTTATTATGCTCCTAGTATTAGACTTTGAAACGCTGTCATGACATCAACAGTATAATTAAATATATTATAATAGACAGTCTGTCTAATTATTTGTGCTACCTAGATGTTTTTCTGTGCTCGCGATTCTTAGCACGACTGTTGCTCTGCTTGGTAGTGACTTGATGTCGATCCTCTTCACCTTCCCACGCATCAACCACATCTAAACCTTTCATGAAGTCTTCATCATCAAGAAACTCCTGCAACTCTTCATCAGGAATATCCTTAAGTCCATCAATAGCTCGCTGAACATCATCATTAGTTTTTGGTAGGGTCGACGTCTCAATCACATCCTTAACTTCTTGTTGCATCGCCTTGTCATGTGCTAAATTCTCATCCTCAGACTTCAACGGCGTTTCAGAATCCTCAAACGGCGCAGAACTCATCTTCGTCGAGATGTGCTTCGATATAATCCTAAACGCTGGAAATTACTTAAAAATTCGAATACCTCAACGTGAAATCCTTAGATTTCGTTTATTTTGCTCTTGCCGATACACGCACCCTGTTAGGGTTCGCGTATTTCTTTCTTTCTCCACGTCGTGCACGGATGACTTCGTTTCCCAGCATAAACCAGTTACTCCTAAGGTCGAAGGTGATATCCTTACACTTTGACTTCCCGTAGACGATCTACACCAAGTACTCAAATTAAAAATTTAACCAGTGTCTGAATCGGCAGTACGCCATGTTGCTTACAAATACCAACATACCGTTTATACGACAGCACTGGACAGGCCGATAAGCTCACATTATTCTACAAGCACTTCTCCGAATTTACTACTGATAAAATAACGTTATCATCTTCTGAAATTGTATACGGGTGTGAAATGAATGCTATGACTATTTGATAGTTAATAATCTTATATTCTAAAGTTTCAATGCAAAAATTACATAATCGCTTTTTGTATCTGTACTTTTATTTGAAGTCACTAGGCAATGGACGATTTTTCAAATATATTAACCATTAGATTTCATACTGAAAATTGTTTTACTTATCCTTCGCTTAATAAACACGTAATTACATTGATTGTTTAGTTTGTAAAAAGATCACTATGTCGGTTTTAAAGAATTAAATATAGATGAGATTATGATCTTATACATTATTACATGTATTTTAAGTGATTACTGTGTATAAGACTACAAAAGTTATTGTCAATAGTTATTTTATTAAATTATTCTTCGAAAACAGTTTCCTTAGGCAAAAAGATTCGTAAGAGAAATAAAATCTATTGAAGTATACGTTAGCAACAATATTATAAGAAAGTAAAAGGATATACGTCTACAAACAAGAACAAACAATTGATTATCCACCCAGTAACATATCGAAGTGAAGCTCTTTTTCTAATCTCTCACAATAACTATTGTTTTTTGAACTGCAACATGTGCATGAGCGTCTTATTGATAATAACACGAACTTTATGGATAATATAAGTTGTCAATTCTCGAAAAACCTTTTTGCTACACTTATCATTAATGACTAATAACTCTACCTGTACAGGGTTCACCTTTTTCTCAAATATGCACACAAACTCGATTCTTTCTTTATTCTTTACGTGAATTGTATCTAATTTCTCAAGCATTGCCGCAGTTGCTAGAATCTCCTTATCCAAAACACTCAAGCTTGGATCCAAAATTTGCTTGGAGCATATTCTTTGTCGCCAGAGACATATGTTTCCAGTGCAATGAAAAATAATTTTATCGTTATCCTTCGAATGCACATCTGACAAGACTTTAACCTTCTGCTGTTTGATTTCCCTATCTTGTGATATCAATTCTACTTTGAATTTGAGAATCTTCTCAAAAATATCCTTCAGTAAGTTAAATATAACACCGTACCAGTTTTCTCTGATAAATTGTGCCCTGTCCTCAATGTCTGTTCGTGTGTTAAAATCTTCTGGCAAACCTATATGCAGGTACGGCCCACAAGGTATTGTTATTCTATATTCACGTTCCTTTTTCACAGTGTAACTAGCTGTGAATAACATTGGTAAGAGATTCTTGCAATCATCCTTTATCGCTGTGGCGCATACGTCGGCTGCAATAGCGCATGTTTTTTGAAAATGTTCAACAATGCGCTGGGGTACACTTCCTGTGACGTTATGAGATAATTCTATAGGATCTTGAAGACACATAGGTCTATCATTGCGGAATACTGCAGTACCATCGGTTTCCTTTAGGAATTTGACGTACAATGACATAGCCTCTGGTATGTTTGTTATATCTGCGAAGATAGTTTTATCGTGCGCTATTCCGTCTAATGGACAGACAACATTTTTTTGAAAATCGAACGCAACGTAAAAGTTAAAGAATCCGTTCAGAAGCTCAGGTATACTTTTCTTATTGCTCGTCTGCGGCCAAGTATTATTCTTGTTGAAATTCACTTGCCAACCCTCGACTATTTGGGGCTCAGATGATTTTTGAAGTTCCATCATAGTTGGGATTATATTCATGGGTGGTTGCTCCAGGTAGAATATAATTAACATGACCAAACCATAATTACTTATTTTACCCGAGCCGGATATTTCCAGGTGCCTTGCCCAATATTTGATAATTAACATCAACGGTCTCAATCTATCGTCAAGAGATAGATAATGCTTTATAAGATAACTATTGTGTATAGCAAGATCATTCTTAAATGAAATGTCACACGAAATATTCGTTGGTATATGAGAACATTTTATAATAGGTGTCTTCGCCTTGGGTATTGGAACTATGTTTGCAAAAATTGCTTTGTTTCTGTATAGGAGACTCTTCGCTATTTTGAAAACTGTTTTTTGCGTCAATTTTGAGTCTTTATTCTCGCTTATATTTTGGCCTGCAAAATAACATTAAATTTATTATATTCTAAGAACACAGGGGTCCAATGAGAATCTAAGTCTTACCAATATCAATGAATACATCTAAATCACACTTTTTGAAACCCAGTCCAGTTACAGTTGATCCAAACCTATAAGCTTTGCACTTGTAGAATTGTGTTTTGAACATCTGCTCAAGACTTGCGCAGATTGATCCGTATACAGTCTCAGCATCAACGTCACTCAATTGAATTTTATTGAGAAATGCGATCAATTGACTGTCAAATGTTGTTTCCATGTCAAATATGCTGCTAATTTTGTGATAAGCCAATTCGTCAATATATTCGTTATCTTCAGCATCCTTGGGCTTTGGTCCTGTAATATAATATACAAATTAATTATAATTTTATAGTTGTGTGTCATAAAGTTTACTAATTAGTTACCATTGTCATGTAATATTTTGCGTTGAATATTCAGCTTACACCTGTTCATCCAAATTGGTTTGCTTAATAAGAATTCAACAGGCTCTCTGTAAAGAATCTTATACTATTAGCAATTGCAAGATGAATTACGAATACATTTGAAGATGTAATGAAACTGACCTGGTAGTAAATTCAATTATCATATGCCACTGTCTAATAATACATTTTCTTATCGTGCCATACTGTTGGAAAAATTTCTGCACTTCTTCGGGTGAGACAGATTGTGGAATGTTTGATACGAATATTGATTTCTCTGTTCTGTCTTTCATATCCAATCTCAAAACTTGTCTCAGGTGTTTCTTTCCCTTGATATGACCTTCGTAAGTATTCTTATCAGCTAGATTTATACCACAAACTTCACACTCAAAGCTCATGATGTAAATGATAATAAGTCTCTGATCTAGCGAACTTGCAAAGATTTTGTTAATTTCCTTTGGTATGAAAAAATAACTTTTCCGTTTCTGTCTTCGACTCGCGAAAAATACTGAGGTTCTATAATACCATTAGAGTTTCCAGGGCTTAAAATCACATTATTTTCAGATTCATAAAAATTCAATCCATGTAATTTAGCTCTTTGGAAATCAATGTAAATAAAAATTTCAGTGTTTTGTCGCAAGCCACAGATAAAGTTCAATCCTTTTGCAAAGTGTATATGATTTCTCTTCATTCGTGATAATCCCTTTGTCCTAATACTTTCCCAGTTCCTGAAGTATGTTCCATGTATTATATCAAATTGAGGGTCATCCAGAGCTTGCAAGTTTAGAGTCTGAACTTCCTTAATAGAATGACCCTGATTTGCTTTAATTTCTAAGGTATCATTATTCTTTCTCAATGTAAATCTGTTCTTTGTATTATTGGCAACAACACGTTCGATATCACTCAGTGTACATCCATGTAATTTTAACAAGACTTCTTCTACATTGACAAAACCATCTGATCGAACATTTAGATTTTCTTTCACAGCACCATGCCGCAGCAAGTACGACAGTTTCCTACTAAGTCGGGTATCGAAGTTCTGCTCATCCTGAAAATAAACATATATTACTATTCATGCCGGTCCTGTTAAGACCAAAAATTCTGAACAGATGCTAGGACACTCAACACACAAGCAGCATATAATCTAAATGTCATTAATTTATCCTCAAGTAATTTATAAGGATACATTATTATATAAAGTTCTTTGCAAAAGTAACGTTATATTCGTTTAATAGAAACTAAACATATAAGCATTGAAAGCAAAAGTTTTTATTCTAACCCAGAAGCTATATAGATTGAACTCTCTGTTGAATTAATTTGAAAAATAATATTTTCATAACACAACCTTTGGAGACATAAATAATGTAGCATTCGTACTTTCTTCTCAATATGTTCTTGAATGTACACGAAGCGCTTCTCACGTTCTTCTATATATAATACTGCACAATACCCATTTTTATTACGAGTAGCAACATCACGCAATTCGACATATTTCTCTTAGATCACAGACAATGCCTAAACCATTGGTGCATTCCGTCAGAAACCACCAAATCATAAATTTTATACTGACTTAGTCCAATTATTAAATATTAATTTTGAAAGAAAAACCTTCAATGATCATAATTCTTAAGATTTCGTAAGTCTGTTACTTAACGCGGATTAATTATAGACCCTAACTGTTTTTGGGAGTCGAAATATTTGCAAAATAAAACACTTGAGTAATAGATCGGTTTATTCAAAACGCGTGATAGAATAAACATATGCATTTGGAACTATCGTCATGTTGCATTATAAATAAGGAATTATTTAAAAATAGTTATAGAATAAGTTATTATAATGTTAATAAATATTCATGTGTGATAACATAAGACCAATACAACGACTATAAACACTATTGAACATAAAATCTACTGCTAGTTAAGACCGGTGTCAAAGATAGACTGGCGCTTTAGAAATTTCTGAACGAGATTAAAAAAACGTGCCTGGATAATGTCTTTTGTGTCGAAGGTAGTGTTAGCATCGTGTTGCATAACTTCTGTAGGCATTATCGGCTATGTTCATTATAAGCAACAATACGATAGGTAAGTAAATATGTAGATTTACTTTTTGCGTAAGGTTAGCCAAGTAAAATGTTTATTGGATTTTTTCAGACATCAACTTCGTCAGGGTGTCATACGCGATATCGAGAGACAGCAACGTCAGAAAATTCAAAATATTTATGAACTTCGACAGCAAGAGGAATTAACGAAGAAACTTAGAAAACAAGAAATGAATACAGAAACCACATGAAGATGAAGTGGTTTTTTTTGCATCTGCAATTCTGTAAATACGTTATATGCCTGTAGTGTATGATTTATGTTCCAATAGATGTTGGTTTATGGTTTTATAAAAAAGAAAGAGAATATTGCTATTGAAAAAGTTTAAAAAAATGACTCAAAAATTGATTCATTTGGATAATTACTATGCTCTAAAGGTGGCCTTTCATAGCTTATAGGATGCAGCGGTTCTGACAGAAAGTATGGTACTTTCGGCACAAGTATGTTCCTTTACATGACGAACTTATATCTATTGATTAGTTTTAGTAGAATAAACCAATGGTATTTTGTGGCTGTCTAATCGCAGTTGGATAGAGGAAAAGCTGTACTGGAAGTACACACATGTCGATTTACGTCTTACAAATGAACGTCCAATAAATATATTTTCTCCAATTGGGCCTTGAGTAGTTGGTAGTTCTAGAGGCAATGCATATATTTTCACCATGCAGGTTGGAAATAGAGTTATCCAGTCAAATTAGCTTATTACGCTCAAATCTCTTTTTTAATTGGTTAACTCTGTTTCAACCCTACAGGGTAGAAATATACGCAATCTTGCATACTTTACAAGTGCATCTGGTTATTACTTGACAATTTAGGCTGTACACCGGTTTGGTGAGACGATTGTCGCTCTCATGTAAACAGGACAAATTGCTTGGTTTATACGATACACGGTTCTGTCTTTTCCTTCCCTTGTCTTTTGACACGAGAATCATGGCGCTTAACCTTACTGTAAAAGTGCATCCCGTTGTCTTATTCCAAATAGTTGACGCATACGAACGACGAAATGCAGATTCTCACCGTGTTATTGGCACCTTACTTGGTAAGTAATTACAATTATTTTTAATGTACCGGTACATTAAAATTTCAAATGGAGCATTCTCCTTCCTATCACGCTTTTATACTATACAACCTCATGTCATAAAGCTTTTAATACTAAACGAACCATCGAGCGGTCATTTGACCGTTTTAAAGCCAAAAATACGTTTATAAAAAATTGCCGGTATGCTTAATGTTAAATCGATTTTGAGATATTAGTATCATTATCGGTATTATCGTTGTTATCTGGTTAATACCAGTAAAAAACAATCAATATGCATAATAAAGTGATTTCTTACAATACAGGAACTGCTGAGAAGGGAGTGGTGGAAGTAACTAACTGCTTTTGTGTACCCCACAAAGAGTACGATGATCAAGTTGAAGCAGAATTAAATTATGCCATGGATTTGTATGATTTGAATCATAGGGTAAATACCCAGGAGAACATTGTTGGTTGGTGGGCCACTGGCAAAGAGGTTCGTTAACTTATCCTCTTTAAAGATTCCAATATTCTAAACACGAAACATTGTTTTATATAGAACTTACTTGTCAACAGGTGACTAATCATTCATCTGTCATACACGAATATTATGCACGAGAGTGCAATAACCCAATACATTTGACATTGGATACAACATTAGCGAATACTCCTAGAATGGGAATAAGAGCATACGTTTGTGTTCAATTGGGAGTGCCAAATGGAAAACAAGGATGTATGTTTACACCAGCAAAAGTTCAGGTATGTTTTATGGTTTAATGTATATTATAAGTCTTTGCAAAAGAATCTACTGAGTGGTGTAATAAACTGAAATTTATCTACATAGGTTACTTCTTACGAGCCGGAAATTGTAGGTCTTCAACTGTGCTCTAAGACGCAGCGGCCTGTATCTGGTTCACTGAAACCTGCTGGCACAGTGGAGCCAATGATGGATCTAGCACAAATTGCTGAAGCTAGTTCAAAACTCTCTTCTATGTTAGAGCAAGTGCTCGCGTATGTGGATGATGTTTTAGCAGGCAAACAACTTCCTGATAATCAAGTAAATTGAATTTACACTATGGGAATGGTTTATTTTATTGGGTAGATTTAAAAATTGTATTCATTCTTAGGTTGGACGAGCTCTACTGGACATGGTTCACTCTGTACCAAAAATGTCGAGTGATCAATTTGATGAGATGTTCAACAGCAACGTAAAGGATCTTTTAATGGTAGTGGCCTTATCGCAACTAATCAAGACTCAGCTGCAACTCAACGAGAAATTAACTCTCCTTACCAGCCTATGAGTAAGGTGAATTTACCATTGGAATTCCTGTATATTTTTGGATTTGCTGTGCTAAAATCTTTGCAGCATAATCGTCATTGAAACGTTATCAATACAATGTACATGCAATGATGGATAAATCGATTGCAAATAATAACGAAGATCCCGTATTGAGTGCAATACTTTTATTTCCCACGACATTGTGTTTAAGTAGCTTTAATTTTGAGACAGCGTGAATTAAAAAAAAACTGATCAAAAGCATCAGTTATAATTTATAAATTAGTATTACAAGACTGCTTATTTCTGAGTATACTGAGAAATTACACATGGTAATAAATTAAATATTTCACAGTATCAGATAATTGCCTGTCACCGTGAATATACGAAATGAATGCATTCAGAAGCCTTATACAATGATATTTTATAGATACTACTTAGTTTTAAAATTAAATTCCACAATTTGAAGTATCATCCTTCTGATTATCTAGCAGGCAAACCCAATCTGGAACTCTATTGCTTTTCAAATAATTCTCTTTCGTAAGACACCTTGCAGGTAAATCTGCAATTCCGAATATAGCACCGCCAAGCCATGCAGTGTAATTTGGTTTGCTGGGTGCTTTATGAAATTTAAAAGTTTGTATCTTTAATTTATCAGAATAGAGATCACTCTTGAGTAAAGTATTTAATTCCGCTTTAAGTCGACTAGCGAAACCTTTTGCCATTGTTGTTCCACCAATCAATAAAATATTCTCTGCCAGCTGTCGTCTAGTGTCTACAGGGCACTGAAAAAAAGTGGATTAAAAAAGTACAAAGAATAAGAAAATGAAATATTACCTTGACAATAGCATCTAAGATCATAGTAGGTATACTAAGATTATCGTTATCCCGTTCCCACAGGATTTCAAAGGCTCTTTCTCTAACATATCCAGGAATTTCAATAGTTTTTAAACCAGGGTAATTAACAGCAGGTGGTGGAGATGGAGCATCATCTGTCCCTAATTTTGCTGACCGCTCTAAAGTCGTTACGAAACATGTTCTCACTTTTATATCTTCAACAGTTTTGTCTGGAATACATAGATTCGGTATAGAGTCAGTTAAATCCTTCTTTATACATCTGCAACAAGTTAATAATAGATTATTTAACGTAATATCAATAATCTGATTTTATTGACTGCATTCCACTTACTCATGTACTGCGCACGCAGCAAGAGGTAAAGCTTGCCATGCTTTAAGAATAGGAACTCCTTCATACACTGGAATCAATGTAGCTTCCTGGTATCCAACATCAAGAACCAGAACAGTGTCAGTACCTAACGTACTAATGGTTGCTAAATGAGTTGGTAAAAGCATCAAAGAACCAACTTCGAAATGACGAAATAGCACTTTGGCTAAGGTCTCTCTAAACTGAGTAGGAGTCAATAAAGATTCCAACACAACAATTCTTACATCTTTTGGACTTATAGCAACGTGCCTAAATAAAAAAAAAATGATTAGCACTTAACAGAATGCTTCTTCAACAATTATTACCTGAAAAATAATAAATGTAAGAATTCCACAAGAAGCTGATATAGGTCGTCAGTATCTATATAATTAAAGATTCTTCTAATCTCCTTGCTTTCTGGACATTTAACCTCGGTTCGTATAATTCCTCGTGGTGTAGCTTCACCAGCATAGCCAAATCTATCATTGAAGAAGATCGAATGATTTATACAGCCAAGTTTTTAAAAATCGTGTAAGTAGAGCATTAATTACTTGGTATAGGCACTGCCAATGTCCAGTACAACCATCTGTTTATCAGAAATATATCTAATTCCTTCATATCGCAACATTTTGCTTATCTTGTATTATACTCTGGTACTTAATTTAAATCTTATTAAAAGATGTAAATATTTAACCTGTACTGTTTGACATTACTGTCAAACTCTCATAGAGTAACATGGAGCCACATGGTGGTGTCATTATTACTCAAGCCAGCTTTTCATGTAAGTGGCCGCGTAGAGAATGTAAGAATCCTATTGGATGCTGATCAGTTGGTACAAATTTGTACACCAATAGCATCATTGTTCTTACCAATTGATGATTGTGGAAAATTGGGATCTGATGTCCCATAAGCTTATGAATTTATAAAATTGATTTACTACTAATTGCCATAAATAAATAAAAATACATTAACATTAACTATTATTTTCTTAATTTGGTCTTGGAAAAAGATATGGTACTCGAGAATGCTATGGATATAAAGTTTTTTACTCAAACTTACAATAGAATAAAAATACATGGAGTTAGGTGAAGACAGCTTTTTTAAAAGGCTTAAATCACTTTACACAATCATTTCGAGTTCTCTCGCGTAGTCTATCGCGAGAGTAGCTAAATCAGCACTAGGTATGGGTTCTTCAGCTTTCTTTTCGTTAGGTGTGCCAAAATAGAAATAACCGTCCTTAGATAAATTCCAGTTCTTCTTTGCTGCAAATGCCTTCGTATCCTTTTCAGAGCTTAAGTTCAGCATTCGCGAGGCATCTTTTAGCGAGATTTTATCGTACGCGCTTTCCATGCAAGCACCAATCTCATCACGAATAGTATTCAATAATATGTCTATGAAAAAGTTATACGAAGCTGCTGGTACATTTCCTTTAGCCAAGAAAATTTTATTATACGATCCTTCCATAAGATACTGCTCAAGACTTAGGGGATGCCGGATGTATACATTAGACTGGATCTGATCGGATGGCAGAAGTTCCAGTTCAGTGTGAAATTCAGCTACGCGATTTTGAGAGAGTAGAAATAGAAGGTTCAAACCAAGCAGCTGATATTTATAAGCTGATTCAGGCAATTCTGACTTGTAATCAAAATAGTAACACTTCAGCTGGGCCATATACCGCTCAAACGAAGGTATATCTTCTGTGGCAATGCTCCATTGTGCTCCAATTTCAAGTATATCACCTTTAATAGTAAAATATGTATTATCATACTTGATACATTATTAATATAAATGACTCTAATATCACAATGAAACACATTCACAATACTTACGAGCAATTAATAATTCTTTTTGAGATGCTGTGCTATTTGAGGTAGGTAAGAACATTAGATGGGTGAGACCAACCTGTAAAAAAAAACTTGTAGTACATATTTTCCAATATTACATTTAACGTGACATCGTATTAATACAATAGCCATAAACCTTTGACTAATATATTAGTGGAACACAATGACAGTTCACTTTTACACTACAGCAGGATAGGTTACGTTAGACAAAGAATGAAAGAAAGCGTGTTAGTTTTTAAGAACAGAAAATTATCTTACCTTTAACTGGCCTAGCAGATCCCCACATTTCTTCAAATTGCACGGACTCTTGGTCCATTCTTGCTTTAAAGTTTGATACAGCAAAACGACTTCTTTGAGAGCCGCCATGTTTACTCTACCAGTACGGAAACCAGCACAAACCTTCTTCTCAAAGATTAATATAGAGAGGAAACCAAGTAATGACAGACGAAACATACAGTTCCATAAGCATTGATTTTCAAATGTGATTCGATAATTATGATTAAACAATTAAGATTGCAATGAGCCTCATATAATTAATTAATTTAAGGTAAATTCTAAAATCCACTACTAGTAGCCCCAGTATGGTCGTGTTTCACGTTTTATAAGCCATAATAATAGAGCCACTAGTCCTATTCTCGTTTTGTCGGTGTCATGACTGACAATCTGTATTTTGTCGAATAGAAACATTCTCCTTCTTATAAATCTACTAGCGATTGGGTAAAATTCATTTGACATATCTAAAAGGATACCGACAAACGTCGCTAAGAGTAGAGAATATATGCTACTGGGTAGAAACGTTAAAGAAATACTGTAGTATCGTGTAAACGTTCAAGAGGGCTTTAGGTGTCCGTAAATCGGCGAAGAAACGAACGCACTGCAGTTATATCCTCGTTTTGAAAGCGCTTGTGCAGCGTGTTCTTTGCCGGCCTTCGACTTCCTCTTCCCGTGGCACGACACAATGGCGTCCGGAGTAAGTGTTTTGCACGCGAGTTTTTCACCCTGAAACATCGGCATAGCCATGCCCGAATCGCCGCATGAGATACCACAGAAATCATGGCTGAAACATCAGACAGCTAATGGCTATTACATTTTTTCCAGACCCTCTACACGTACCCGGAGAATTTCAGGGCTTACAAGGCCTTGATCGCGGCCCAATACTCCGGAGCCCAAGTTAAGGTTGCAGAGGACTTCGTTTTTGGCGAGACTAATAAAAGCGATGCGTTCCTCAAAAAATTCCCTCTTGGAAAGGTCAGTGAAAATCATTTAATTCAACATTTATCGATTTTCCATCAAATTTCGTAGTTCTGACGATAATTGTCAGCATGCTGCAACTGAACGACATTCTTTCGAGACGAATGCAGTTTTGGATTTTAATGTTTCGTCCAGATTTTATACAGGGAACTGCGTGAAACTGATAATTAATAATATTTTACGATATCGTATTGGCGAAATTTGATTTTAACGAGTATTCTTGTAAAAAGTAGAATCTGTTTTTTTTTTATACTTCAGGGTCCAGCTGTGTCAGATTAGATGTACATGTGCTTATATTTAGGATTGGGTCCAGATAAGGAAAATGATCTATTTCTGTTTGTTTTTAGAATTTTATTATAATATTAATGTTCAATTTGAAATATTATAATGAATATTTTTGTATTTGTGCATTTTTTTTATTTTCAGGTACCAGCTTTTGAAACTTCTGATGGCAAATATCTCACAGAGAGTAATGCTATCGCTTATTATGGTAATATCATAATTTTCTATTACATACTTTGCATTTTTGTAGAATGGTCTTTTATTCTTTTTTAAATTGTAACTTACAGTTGCGAATGAACAGTTGAGGGGTAAGACAGATCTTGAGAAAGCTGAAGTCATCCAATGGTTTGGCTTTGCTGACTCTGAAATTCTTCCTGCAAGCAGTGCTTGGGTATTCCCTCTGCTTGGAATTATGCCGTATAATAAGCAGGTTTGTCTTTAATCATTTTCTAAAAGTCACCTCCTATCAAAGACAGAATTTGGACATTACTATTCTAAATTCTGTAACTCAAGGAGGTAGATTAAAGCATACAATACATCCACACATGTTTGTACATAATGTGCATGCATGTACTAATTGTATTGTACAGTTTCATTAATACCAATATTTAAAATCTGTATACAAGTAAAACATAGATATGAAAGCAGCTTTTCTTTTTAGACAATCGAACATGCTAAGGAGGATGTCAAAAAAGTACTGACTGTTCTTAATTCCCACCTACTTACACGTACCTTCTTGGTGGGTGAGCGGCTAACCCTTGCAGATATAAGTGTTGCAACAACTTTATTCCACTTGTATCAGTACATTTTGGAACCCAGTCTACGCAAACCATACCAGAATGTGACAAGATGGTTCCAGACTGTCATTAATCAACCTCAATCTATTGCTGTCATTGGTGCTTTCAAACTGGCTGATAAGATTCTTGAGTATGATCCCAAGAAGTATGCGGAACCTCAAGGAAAGTCCTCGAAGAAAGAAAAGAAGGAGAAGGAGTCAAAGAAGGAACCAAAGGAATCAAAGGCGAAGGAACAAGCTGAAGAATTAGATGCTGCAGATGCTCTTTTAGCTGCTGAGCCTAAATCCTCTAATCCGTTTGACTCTATGCCCAAGGGCACCTTCGATCTCGAGGACTTTAAACGGTTTTACTCCAACGAAGATGAAGCCAAGTCTATCCCCTACTTCTGGGAGAAGTTTGACCCAGCTCACTACAGTATTTGGCTCGGAGAGTACAAATACAATGATGAACTAACAAAGGTAAGTGCATTATAGAATCAGCTGGATATACAATTCTCTTTTTTAAACTAACATGTTTAATTTTCATCGTTGTATGTATTATTTCAGGTATTCATGTCCTGCAATTTAATCAGTGGAATGTTCCAACGTTTGGATAAAATGCGAAAGGGTGCTTTTGCCAGTAGCTGCCTCTTTGGAACAGACAATGACAGCACTATCAGCGGAATCTGGGTATGGCGTGGACAGGATCTCGTCTTCACAGTAGGTTTCACTTGCAGTTTAAATGTATTCTGATTGGTATTAGATAAGATTTCTTTCTATTGCATCATTTTATTTTTCTCTTTGCAGTTGAGTCCCGACTGGCAAGTTGACTATGAATCCTACAACTGGACGAAGCTGGATCCTTCAGAGGATAAGACTAAGGAACTCGTCAAACAATATTTTAGTTGGACCGGTACTGACAAAGAGGGACGTAAATTTAATCAGGGAAAAATTTTCAAGTAAAATCCGTCTTACGCTTACAAGAAAGAAATTGCAATTCACACGAAATAAAACTTAAAAAGTAATTTGAGACTAAAATTTCGTACACTAAACCCGGAAAAATCCTGTATCCGTGTAAGCGATTCGTGATCATCTTTCACGATGATGATTGATGTTCCTCAAGTAATCTGCAGTATTCCTCAGCTACACTTATTCTTTTATTAATTTCTTTTCACGCATATTCTATGGAATAATAACATCCGAGAAATATTCTATGTGATAATAACCGGCTACTGAAGTAATTCTAGCCCTAACTATCTATTACGTCTCTACTCGATGGCTCGCGTACGAACTGGGCTTCTTAGACCTTCATACAGGGATCGATTGGTCTAAAAATGATTGTTCAGTGTTGCATATAAGAATCGTTGATACAATTTAATCTATAAACAGTCTTGTAAACGAAGCAATGTTATTTGTTTTTATCACCTTATATCAATATATATGGATTTTTTAAATTAAAGTTTTGACATTATTCCGAATTTCATATTACAACCTACAACATATTTTTGCAAGCTCAGTTGCTTATCGTAACTTATCTTGATGTCAAGATAAGCTTCTGTGGCTCCTGACAACTAAGAAAATTAGTTGTCACACCTTCTTGACTCTTAACTAGAGTTTTACCCAACTGTAGTCTATCCAGTGTAGAAGAAAAGGATAAATATCTCATTTGAAAATCATTAAATTTATTTCTTAACATATGTACAATGTCAATTTTTATGATGTGGCTAGAGTCTTTTTAATTTAATTATTTACATCCCTTTTGCGGTAAGAAACTCTTTCACGCGGGATACGTGGTCACCATGGAAAGTTATTGTACATGCAGGCTCATGAACTCGTGCACCCATTTTCTTCTTAACCTTCTGTTCCAAATATTCTCTGAGTTCTGCTTCCAGTGCCCAAATGTTTCCTTGAACTTTACGTATTACTGTGAGTTTCCTCATTCCTCTAAATGATTCATCTAGATATATTGGTTGCATATGATTTTTCGTTCGCTGTACAAAGTAAGGATACTTCTTTGGATTCGCTGTCAAATACAAAAGGAATATTGCATTATATAGCTATCGAATATATTATCGACTAGTTTATATATATTTTTTGTATTAAAAAAACTATGTACCAGTTTGTGGTACCCATCCTGAAGGAAAATGTGTCTTGTCTTTGGAGGGAAGTGGGACGGTTGGCTTTCTCAGTACTTGTTCAACAAATGCCCATTCCTTTGGATCTTTCGATATCTCAAACTTTGCATATTCTTTTGATTGATCATACTTTTCAGAAGCTTTGTAGTTACTCCATCTTTTTGTTACCTAAAATCCACAGTTTAATTAAGTAACTTTTATTACTGAAACCTAAAAGTGAACTGCTTAAAAATGATAAGGGAAACACATCATGACAGTAATACTTAAATTAATACAATAACCAGGTAGTAGTAGAAAAATAATAATTCGTATATAAAATAAAATATTTTTCAAATATTCCTAATGATACTTTAACTTATTAAGACACATATATGACATCGAAAAGAAAAATCACTTGTAGGTTATACGTTAATGATGACATTCCAGAAAATCCGTAAGACAAATCGCTACCCATAGAGAAAGGCGTTTGTCAGAATTTTACAAATCATACGGAATTTTTATGAAGGTATCCCTTAACAAGGACACGAAGCGTTAATGCAAAGCCCCTTCACTTTATATGAAACATTCGAATTTCTATTACGAATACCTTTTCCAAGCCATTCAAGTAATGTGTTATCTGTATTTCAACATTGCATTTCATACCGGTTAGCATCTCGTAGATAACAATGAAAATTTGCAGACCGAGCAAATATAAAAAAAAAATTCCTGAAAGACACGCAACAAAATGAGACGAGAAATAAGAGATAAGGGTCCATCGTGAGGCCCTTCGTGCGCTACATAGTAGCCAGATTCTGGTTATGTCAAGCGTGAAAAGTTGGAACAAATGTAAATATGAACGATGTTCAAGCATGACAGTTTGTACCTCGAGAAGAGCTGGCAAAGTCGCTTTCCGCGTGTCGCGAAGGAAAGAACTGCGAAGGATCGGCGAGAGTCCGAATCGTGCGAAAATCCGAAGGGCGGCCATTTTGACTTCGGTAAATAAGGGTCGGTGGCCGCCATTGGTGCGCACGGGCGCGTCTTCCTTCTCGTTCTCGTGTCTTTCCGGGTTTTCCGTGCACCGAGCCCGCTTTTCCACGATTTTCCAAGCTGGCAAGTAAGCCAGAGAGGCGACGCATCAAATTTTGCTGAAGATTGCATGGCTAAACGGGCTTGAGGTCATGAAATTCGGCGAATAACGCGTGGACAGTTAGCACGAACGGCGTGTAGCCTCAGGAAAAGTGCCGCGTTGTTCCAAGTTCGTCTGGGATTTTTTCAGCGCGCGAACATATCTCTATATAATTTCGTTGCTTGCGAGTTAAGTTGGTGTTCGTAACGGAGCAAGGGCCAAGTGAACTGAGGTTTAATAGTGTGGTAAAAGACGAAATAAATGAAATAACTTCGTGAAATATTATTACGAACAGGCTATGGACCTGGGAGAGGTCGCGTGCTCGAACGGCAGATGTCGGTAGCGTCAAAACAGTAGGACAGCGTATAGACACCCTGCAACGGGATCGTGTTTTTCTGAGGGTTATTTTTCCCGTTTTCCCGGAAAAACAACGTACTTTCCCGAAAATTTTCGGCCTCAGAGGTGAGTACAATTGGTGCCGCACGTTTTTGGCCAAGAAATTTATATGGCAGGGGCTTACGAGCCCCAAAGTAAGCTTGAGAAGTTCGGAGTCAGCTCCGACCTTTTGTTTATTCCTGACGATTTTTTCGCAAAGATTTGACGCGAGATTTTCGCTGTTTCGCGTTGTATATCCGTCCAATTTTCAAGCTGGGTAGTTAGTATATGATGTGGTCTTGCTCGCGAGATCAAAATTTCCGGAGTCTTTCGAAAAATTGTCGAGATATCGGTTAAAATATTTTCGAGCATTTTCCTGACCGCGAACAGGCGCACGATATATCCGTGTAAATGCAAAGTTTGTCACGTAATTTTTCTGGCCGCCAGGGCCGCATCTATCAACCCTGCTGCCCGTTCTATCGCTCGTGCAACCGTATGCCTAACCAAATATTTATTTTTTTCTTTCCTACGTGCTGCGTTTCTCACCTCTTCACCTTTGTACTAGAGTAATATAGCGTCTGGCCTTATCCTATTTTACAAATGGAGCCAGTGTGCTTCAGCTAGCCCTACAACCATATCGGTACCTCATGTTGCATGCAGCTACGTAGATGATCACATCATTTTGATATCTCCTGATGCAACATATGTTCAAATTAACATTATACAACTGAAGTATACTGATTTTCTTTATTAAATGAATTGGTGTAAAAATATTTGTTGCCATTGCGAAGCCAATTAGCACATTTCACAGTTATAACACTTCCTTCGACAAAGATCCATCGAATACTATTGAATGGTAGAAAATTGAATAAAGCTTCCTTTGTCATAGAGAAAATATTAAAGTCGTGAAAATGGATTTCAGGAACTAACAAAATGTAACGTGGAGGCAAATGGTATTTCAGGAGCCCAATGTGGGTGGAAGTGAGATGGCATCCAGGGAGAAGAGACCCTTAGCGCCTTCAAAATCAAAGCACAAGGCGAATAATGACTCTGGCTTGCCATCCACCGATAGCAGAAGTAAAAAGGGCAAGACAGTACCAACCCCAAGGCAGCAGCAACTCGCGCGCGACATTTTAGAAGCAGTGGCAACGGTTAGTCAGCTGCCGCCCAAATTGGAAGCAAGTCTGCCGCGCAAGAAGGTCCTGAAAAACCTGAAACGTAAGCAGAAACTCAGAGGTGTAAAAGCAAACCTGATAAAGGTCAAAGTAGCCAAGAAGGTACCTATCAAGTCTCTGAGAAGATTAAATCCCGACGTTAAGAAAGGTGTAAAACCGAAAAAATTACGAAGGTCCGACGACACGGATACGAAAATCAGCGAAGTCAGCACAAAGGCCTTGGAAAGTGACAACGAGGAAAACGCTGAAGGACTCGCTAGGGGCACCAAAAATAATCTCAGAGCCAAGAGAACGAAAACGTTAAAGGGCACTGAAGAAATTGACACAGCAGAACCTGAGGATAAGGAGGTAGAAACCGGAGGTAATATAAAGACCAGTCCAAAATCCGGTAGGAAAGTGAAAACGATAACAAGGAAGTCCACAAATATCGAGCCTGATAGTACCGAGGATAGCAAATCCGTGGACGCCAAACTAATAAAGTTAACCGGACTCAAAAGAAACACAAGCAAGGATCGCGAAAGCCTGCCGAAGGTTTCAGAAATCGAAATCAGAAGTCCCAAAGGTAAGAGAAGTCTCAAGGAAGTTGAAATAATTGGAGCTGTAAGAGCCGGAGGTGCTACAGAGACTAGGGCCAGGTCGCTCGTGGATAAGAATTCGGTTGATCTCACCATTGACGAAGTGATAGCATCGATGATCGGCGACCCGGATCTCGAGGATCACCAGAGAGCAGTGGAGAAGATAGAGGGTAAGCTGACGAGGAGCAGGAAGACTCTACTGGGTGAGAAACTTCTGTCCGAGGGTGAGATCAAGAAGGAGCCAGATTTCGACGAGGGTAAGACTGCCTCTGAGGAAGAGTGCGCAGAGGGTGAAGAAGGTATTCAGCAGCAGAAGATTATTCAGCTGAGAAAGAGATCAAACGTAGGACCAACGTCGAGGAGTCTACGAAACGGTAAACTGCGACAACTATCTGATTCGGGAATACCGGCAGAGTTGGATGTCAAGAAGCGTCGTAGACTTAATTCGGACGACCCCGTTATTTCAGACACTTGCGCCGAGTCCGTATCGGACGACAACATGGACGCCGAGTCCTGCTTCTACGAGTCCAGCGCAGGAGAATCACAGGAAGGGGCCGGTAAGAACGAGGTATCAGATATCAAGGACGACATGCAGAAGAGCTTCGAGGACGGCCTTGAAAATGGAGCAGAGATCGAGAACAACAACAACAGCGAGCGCGGCGAAAGACCTGGTGAGGTTGGCCCGACGTTACGTTCGAAAACGAAAGCCAGGAACTCTGAGAACGACACCAAAGTTGAAGACACAAAAGACGAGCTTAAAGCATTGTCAAAGAGTTCGGAAACCCAGGATGACGCAAAGAAGTCATCAAATGCGGAACAACCTCGCAAGGACGCCGTCCTGGCAAAACTGGCTGACAAACCGAAAAGTCGTAGAAGCAGTCTTAACCTGGAAATGAAGAAGACCGTAAGCTCCTTCTACGGGAATGAGAAGAGCGATGGTAACTCCAAGTCCCAAATTGATCAGATGATTGAGAATATCAAGCTGACCATTGCGAAGTCTATCGAGAGTAAAATATTCGGTCCTGAGAAGAGTCTTTCGTTAAACAAGAACTTCGAGGTGCCTAAAATTGAAGAGATCGTAGCGCCTCTTAGCGCCGAGTCGCAGAAGCTTGGTCTCGATGACAACACCGAGGAGGATAAGCCTAATATCTCCAAGAATGAAAGTAAATCAGAGGGATCAGAGAATTCGGTGCCTAAAGTTGCTGACACTGCCAAAGAGATCGAGAAACTAGTCATGGGTGACATGGAATTGGTGGACACGCAGTCCCAGAAGACACAGGAGAGCGAACCCTCGAGCGTGGACATAGCCAGAGGATTCAACGACGTAGATTCAGCCGACAGGAACTGTGCGAGCTTTTCGAAATCCATGGATAATGATTGTCAGGAGGATAAGAATCAATCCTCGAGCACTGCCGTGAACGTTTTAGACTCTAAACCGGAGGATCAGAACGAGGAAGAGGAGGATAAAACTCTAGACAGTGGAAGGAAAGCAGTTAGCACCAGAAAGTCAATGAGGATCATCGACAAGAGCTCTTCCGACTCTAGTATCGATTCTGGTACACGAAAGTCCTCTAGGATTCTCGACAAGAACGCTCAAAAATGTACTGACTCTAAGGAAATGGAAATGACTGACTCTCAAGAACTGAACGAAGGTGTACCAACCTATGAGAACTTTAAGCGCGAGATCAAGTCTAAGGAGCTTGCATCAAGTAATGCTAAGTCTACCGATAGCAATGATAATCTGGCTGAGACTTTATCGTCCACCGCAACTGTTTCTGATAATTTACTAGAGGAACATTCCTTGCCGAACCCTAGTGGATCGGAAACTGACACCTGTTTAAATACGTCAATGAGATCGGATGAGTCTGAAACCCTGGAAAGTATTTCACGCGAGGTCGAGAGACTCGTGGCGGAAAGTTCGGCGAACCAGGAAACCCCGAAGAATTCCATAAACAGTGAGCAAGCTCAAAATGTAGATACTACCGAGAAAGAGACAAAGGAAAGTGAGAATATGGCGGAAGTTGAAGAGAAGGATGACGACCCAATAGATTCTGAAACGGACGCGGAAGCTAATAGATATTTGGAAGCCTTGGAGACGTCCTTTGCTGACTCTGACGCTTTAGCCGTGGCCAATGAGATCAGCGAGGTCCTTGACGAGGATAAGATTCATCAAAATGAGTCTGGCGGCTCCAACGAAATTCAAAATGAGAATAAGGATTCTCGCGGGGCAAACGGGGCTACTAAAACTCTCAGAAACAATTGTCATTCGTCTACCACTAATGGCTGTGATACGAATTCCGAAAACTCTACCAAGAACCTAGCTCAAAATTCATCTTTGCCTTCCAAGGAGAAGGTCGCGGATACTGAAAGTACAGAAGTTGCTGAGGATGCCGATAAATCAGTTGTATCAAATTTCAGCATAAACGCCAACGTCCCCAGCGAATCGAGTCTGGGTAAACAAAAAAATAATCAGGATCTCGTGGTAGACATGGTGATTGATAATGACAAGTCTGTAAACGAAAAGAACACGGATGAACAGAAATCGACAAACGAGGAAACCCGACGAGTCTTAAGGACACGAGATAGACAGAAGAAAATTGAAACTAGACAAAAATCAAGAAGCATCGAACGCAGTGAAGTAAAGATCAAGGTCGAGGAAGATATCGTTCAAATGGACATGGATGACAATCAGGGTTCATCGTCGGAAGAGCGAGCAACTCCGGAATCAAGAACAAACCCGAGAGCTGACGCAGAAAGTGGTCAAATTACTGCTAAAGTCGAGGCGGAGCCACAGATCCGTACGCGACGAAGTAGGGAGGTCAAAAGGCGTAAAGAGGATCAGCAGCAGCAACAACAACAAAGTACGATCAAGTCCAAGCGCAGTAAGCGTGATACGAGGAAATCTGATCAACAGAATAAAGAGGAGACATTATTAGATAACGAAGTAGCAAAGATCAATGAGAATAATCGTTCTCATGTAAGCAAGTACGGCAAGTCTCTAGAAGATGGTGAGAACTTCAGAGGATTCTCTGAAGGTGGCCGGGCACGAGGAAACAAGGTAGAGGACGTAGTGGAGGCCATCCGTAGTAAGTCCGAAAACGACCTTGAGAGTGTGCAGAATGAATCTGAAAGTAGCGGAACTCTTTCAAGGACCAGACCAGAGAGTCACACGCCCAAACAGACTGACAATATAGATGCGACATCGGACAGCGAATGTAAAATCACAAAAACTCCTGAAACCTCCCAGAAGGATTCTGACGAAGCATCCACTTCCGGCGAGTCCTCGAGTAGCGTCGGTCTCACGTCCAAGATCCTGGAGACACCTGAAGACAAAGCCAAGAAGGAGTCCATCCTTCGTCTACTGGGACTAGAGTCCCTTGAGAAAGCTGCTGAACGTATGAATCATCAAAAAGCAAAGAAAGAGCAGTACACGGGTACCCTGAAGACGGTGATCAGGGTCCAGAAGGAAAAGGACAAGGACAAGAAGAGGTCGCGCTCACCCTTGAAAATGGTATTGAAACAAGGTCGCGGAGATGGTGATGGTGATTCGCCAGAATTTTACACCATTCAAAAGGAGGTAGGAATTCTTATATATCTAATCAATTAATATTTACCTGCAGTACATTGATAAACGAATAAAACTTTATCCACCTTCCTTATTTTGCAGTTTGGAACCAGTGGTTTGGGAGATAGCAGCTCTGGTGCGAACCGCAAGTTCACTACTAACCACAGACACTCTTGCGGTAATCCTGGTTGCGGGCATAACTACAAACTTAATCACACCTTTTTCCTTTACCGCTTTTATCAAGATTCTCACATTACGGTTTGATCTTACAAGCTGTTACAGCCGGAGGATAAGTGCAAGGATCAATTTCACCTGATCTCCAATACAAATAAATGCCAGTTAAGCTTCTTCAACGTGACCAAATTACTGATCTATTTTCACAATCCTCCGGTTAATATTGAGACACTTATCAAGATCGTGTTATGAGAAAATAACAAAGCATGCACATAGTTAGTATAACCAGTGCCTTCTTCTCTACCAAGACACTGTGCTTTCTAACTTTGGTGCTTCGTCGGTACGTATTAACTGCATACAAGTCGTATAACAACCAAAGTTGGAGGGTAGCCTTGGAAGGGTAGTTCAGCATCCTTGTGCAAAGAAAAGCGGATCGTTAAACATTTTTTTTCATTATAAACAGACGAAGACAACGAGGAGGTGCCGTCCAAGGATCGTCAGTCCTTGGTGATACCTGAGAAATCATCATCCTTCTCGATTCATCCTGGCCGACTCTGTGCTGACGTTTGCTGCTATTGCTTTGGCAAGTTCGGCTCTCTGGATACGCCTATGCACTTGGCGCAAATGAGATCTGACGAAAGACGTAAAAAAATCTTAAACGCCGAAAGACATCTCACCAAGGATTCCTGTCTGTGCGATGCTTGTTATCGCCATGTTGACAGAAAAGTATGTCGACTTTATCAAAGTCTCAAAGTTAAAATTAATCTGGGAATTATAGTAAAATTATATTATTGCTATTTCTTCCAATTAAGGCAAACACGAGTCCAACGAATTTGCAAACGAAACCTCAGAGACGGCAACTCATGGTGACAAAGTGTACAGCAAGAGATTGCAGGGAACCAGCGCGACATCATGTGAAACGTTGGTGGCTTTTTAAGATCAAGGCGGGTCTTCAAAACCAGGTTAGTTATCAGAAGTTAACATCATGCTTGGGTCATAATATCTCTGTTATCAGTTAAGCTCATAAGGATGAATTTTTTTTCTCAGACACATGTGGATATTGATTGGGAATCCACACAACATACATCCCCATCGTTTTGTGTGAATCATTATTCGAAAATCGAAAAGTTCTTGACATGCGCCCTGTGCAAACGTCGTTTGGTACGCAATCATACCCATCAGTTAGTCACCGCTGAAACTGACGAGCTGAATCAGCGACTAAGACAGCAGGGTATTCCCGTGCTTCTTACCACGGACACTTTTGTGTGTAAGCTCTGTCGTTACTTTGCACAGCTACAGCTCAAGTATAAGGATGTGGAAAATATGAATGCCAATCACAGGTCGTTCTGTAAGAGTTATCGAAAAAGGTGGGTGTCTTTTAATTTGATATGGAGTAAAGGATATTTCGTGTTGCTATTAATACAAATAAATGTAATTGCGCAGAATCTTGCATTGTCTTGAAATTGACGTGCTGGAGAACGAGGAGGAAGAGACCGCGCAAGGACAGTCGACCAAGGAGAAGAGTAAACGTAAGAAGAACAAGTGCTCGCAGCAGAGTAAAAACAGCAGTTTTAAATTGCCTGACGGGACGAACAATTCCACGTCGGAGAAGTCGACGCCAGAACCAAGCAAAAATGAGGGGACCAATTCAGAGACAAGCAGTGAGAATCGTACGAAAGCGAATCCAAGCGAGGAGACGATGCCGACGGACGTTCAGGTTCTAAGTATTGAGAACAACGATGAGAATCTAAAGAAGCGAAAGTCAATTGATTCTCAAGTTTATCCTGGTAATTTGTCCTTGGCTTCCGATGGCTCGAACGAGGTCGTTGAGATCTTGGCGATGGACAGGGAAGTCACCCTCACCAGGTTGCCCAAGAGACCGAAAACGAACAATGATATAAATCCTGTGGTACAGAGACTTGGGGCAAATCCTTCTATCAGCGTTCGCACTCTTTTCCCCGGGGAGGAGGAGATGAATCTCCACACGAATATCGAATTCAATAACGTTCGCGAGGTCACTCCTCAGGGCTGGGAGAAGTGCACGACGATGATACAGTACGACCGGGACACAAAGATGCTGTGGCAGGAACTTCAGAGGCCTTACGGCAATCAGAGCTCATTCCTCAGACATCTGATACTCTTGGAGAAGTATTACAGATCCGGAGATCTTGTATTAGCACCGAATGCCTCGCGCAATGCAATCAATTACTCCACCTCGGTACAAAATCGGTTAATATCGTACGAAGGTCCTGAAAAAATGGACGAACCGATAATGGAGCCGATATCTGCTGAGTACAGTAATTCGCGAAGACTCAGCGGGGGTTACGTCCTCGAAAGAGACAGGCTTTCCTTACCAAGCACAAGTTCCTTGATATCCACTGGCTACAATCTGCCAGGTACTTCCCAATCGGCAAAGAGTAGCCCACCGCGGGTCCTCAAATTAAATCCCGGTGTATCGATCATCAAGAAACCTCCGCCAAATTTACAGCGTCTCAGTTTCCCGTCAACAAGCGCAACAAACGGAGCACTGAGACGCAAAGAGGGCAACAAGGTCTCGGTGACCTCAGGTGGCAAGGTCTTTCAGCTGAGCGAGCCCGACTTTAAGCGACTGCAATCACTGAAAAGGCAGAAGCAGCTGCTCAATGAGAAGCAGTCTCAGAATCCTGGCAGTTCTTCGGGAACTTCAAGTTCTCCGACAGGACCAAAACCTCCCACGCAATATCAAAAGGCCCAAATTGCAGCACAGACCCAATTTCAAAAGCACCTGCGGATACAGCAGGAGATGTTAAGTCGTCAGAGCAGAAGCGACTTCGAACCTCTGATATGCGACGTACGCAGCGCGTCCAATGAGAACAGTAGCGGCACCCCGACCCAAAATCTACTCAGCAACCTGAACTTACCGAAGTCCATACAGGTGACGACAAAGCCACCAAACCCTATTCCAATATTGCCAAAAATTCCGAAGTCCCTCACGGTGATACCGCAGACGGTCCCTAGATCCGCTGACAAGTGAAGCATCTCCTGGCCCGGTTACAATGGGGCACCAGGAGCTGACAAGTAAGTGAAGTACATAAAGGATAGAAGCGAAGCACACAGGATAAATGATTTAGCCCAAGAGTCAGAGAAAAATCTATCATTGAGATTTCTTAACGCCACGTCCCCTCTTCACCTTCCATCGTCGCAGCACGAAGAAGAAGTCACAGCGTAAAACTGCCTTCATGATAATAAGTAGTGCGCAATTCACATAACGCGAACTTAAAACGGTATAAATCCACTCTAATCAGTTCAATTAACGAAAATGATTCTCGCGAACGTTACACACTATTTTCGAGATACGTTAAAATCGTATAAGATTACGTACACATGACTCTATACGATTGCATCAGGATCAAGCGAACTAGTAAGAAGAGGTGATTAAACTAGATAATAAAAATATATATATATATACACACAAGCGCGTTTTCACGGAACGATAGGTTCTTCACGTATTTCAACCAAAGCAGAAGAGTTTACACGAGCGTAATGATCTGTTCACCCAAAAAAAGTGCCTAAAAGAGTGACACGAATGAAATAGAGAGTCGTTAGTTTTTATTCGTCTAATAACTAAATACTACAGAAATGCTGACTTAAGACAGTATATATGTATACACAGAAACACACACACATACACATAAATATACATATAACGAGTTATAGTTGAAAAGTACCATATCAGAATAATACCCGAGTACTTTCCATTTTGCGTTCATTTCATTATTTAATAATTTAGATTCCAACGGGGATGCTCGAGCTTCGTGATTATAACGAGTAATTTACTGAAACTTTTAATGATGGACGAACCCATTGGCAGCGTTCGCGTATTAACGCTGATAATTCTTTACATTTTAATTTTTTTTTTGCGACCTGTACGACAAGAAACCAAATGTGTTTACGCGTAGTAAACACGAATAATTATTGTCGCTTAGACACTGTCGATGCGCCACTTTTATTTTTAACAGTCTAGAA
The DNA here is from genome assembly GCA_030142595.1 of Trachelus iudaicus. Lineage (NCBI taxonomy): Eukaryota > Metazoa > Arthropoda > Insecta > Hymenoptera > Cephidae > Trachelus > Trachelus iudaicus. The sequence continues at coordinate 262,192 of JARQTH010000323.1, forward strand.
CAGCATCGGCTTCCTTGCCTTTTGGCAAGAAGCTTCCGTTGAGAAAACGGATATTCAATGTGATTTGGAGCTTTGACAGTCTTTTTCGTTTTTTTTTTTTTTCACGTAATTGGAAACTATTGTTGTACCCACGTATATATATATGTATAAATATATGTACGGTTATTCAGGACTATTAAATCATCTGAACATAGTTCTGTCCATTTGATTTCATATTCAGGTGATTCAGTAGTCCTGAACAACTCTGTATATACAGTATATATATCTTTTTTTTTTTCGAGTAACCGAAACGAAGCACTTCCCGGTTCGTCCTGAGATTTCTACATATTCGCCTTTTGAGAGACGTCGAGGAGCATAATAATAATTGTTTGTAATTATACAGACGGAATTAGGTTATTATATAAACAATAAATGAACTAGGTATAGGAGTTGAGCTTATTTATTACAGGACTACTTTACTGCAATGTACATAAATTAATAGATAACGATTAGCTGATAAATAATCGAATGATCGAACGACGCTCACGATTGCGATCGCGAGGCGAGCCTGATCGTTGTGGATGGGAAAAGAAAAATGGCGCGCGAGACAGTTCAGCATTTCCTTTATTTTCACTCTCTCTCTCTCTCTCTCTTTTTCTGTGTTCTAATGGGAAACGATATGCGTAAAAACTACCGTGTCTCTTTCTTTCTGCTATTGTTCAGAATCCGCAAATAGGTGCGGTAAGCAGCACAAAAAAATGGACGCTCGCGATTCGCCATCGTTTTGCGTCGTAACAAGTGATAATTCGACTGTACATAGTTAATAATTAAATTAATCAAGACGAGGAAGAATGAAAGGCGAAACAAGCGCGAGCTCGAACTGTTCGCAAATTTAGAATCGCAGAAGATACGAGAAACAACGTTAACAGTATATATTAAAAACAAAAGGCGTACAACAATGTATCAAGAATGAGACGACGAACGATAATGCTTTTACGAAATTTGAGAATTGAAGATTCGCAAAGTCCAAAAATCGATTATGGCAATTCCCGCGAGGATCTAGACGATCTTACGAATGATCGACAGAGTCGCCTCTGTACTTTGCGTATCTTGCAATCGTTAAGGATGAATTGACAAGTGACATGAGACTGACAGTCGTGTATTCGGTAGAACTTATTGGACAGTGAAAAAGAAAAATGCTGTAAACTGTTTTTGAGCGAGCCTGTATATTCGACTGGGAACACGTTTGCAAGGCTGGATGGACACACGAATGCGGCAAATAATATAAAATTCTGATTTTGAAAAAAAGAAACAATTCTGAAATGGATACAGTGCTTGGCGATAGCACGCGATAAGCAGATGCACTCGTGAGGCGCGCCTATATACATATATATAAATATATATAGTGAAAATGAAGTATAATTGAAAAGGTACGCGAATGTACGTTATATATATAAAATGCTCTATTTTACTAAGGATATTTTTGATATATCTATATATATAAATATATGTATATCGAACTAAAGTGAATTATTGCAGTCGCTTGATAATCAATTGTTGACACAGACTTTCGCGTCTGGACGGAAAGAGATGAGAGGAAGAATGAGGAAAAAAAAGAAACGATAACGCGAAAATAACGAAGCGTTTACGACTGTGGCAAAAGAGTCTTGGGATACTGGCGAGTTTTCGTTTCTCGGTAACGTCTACGCGAAGAGACATTATTTTTTGTATTACATAACCCCGGAAGCAGGAAGACGCGTGGGTTTTTGAAAAATCGGCCTTGCGAGTCTGGAACGAGCGTAGAGAGAAAGATTTAAAAAATGAAAATGAATTGATATACCTCGTCAGTATCCGGGCACTCTTTTTTTTTGGTCTACAGTGCCCCAGGTAAACAGTGGACCCTTTAACGAGCAGACAAGAGTGAACGGAAGTGCGCGAACTGAGTTTAAGTTTTAAGAATTCTATTTTTCTGGTGGCAGAGAAGGGGATATAAACTATTGTAAACGGAACCGTAGGCGTGGCTGATTATCGTGGACCTGATTTTCTCGTCGCGATTCGATCGAGCAAGGACGAATTAATTAATTAATTGATTAATTAAAAAATCCGATCGCACGACCTCGCGGACATCGTCGAAGCTCGTCGACGAGGAGATTCTGAGTGTCCGTAATTTAAAATGTATGTAAAAGGAAGGTTAAGCGAGTAGATCGTCAAAGATAACGTTTAGCATGAGAGTACGTGAGAATGAGAGATATTTTACAAGCAATAAAGCGAACAGATTTGTAATCGGGGCGCAACGTGAGCTGCGTTGGGCTTCGAGGATGATTCTTTTTTTTTTTAAATAAGTTTTTAGATTGACACTCGATTGGTCCTTGTCGCATCGCAACACCCTAAGTGTGCGAGGAAGCACGTAAGGCTCGTTGGGTCCCCGATGTGTGCCTGAGAATAATCTTCATGTACGGAACTACCCTTTGAACTCTCGTCGAGGGTTTCTCCGGTCGATACGAAGGATTAGGGGTGGAGTGGGGAGTGACGGGAATCGAGAATTGTGTATGTTAAGTGATAGGGCGGCGTAGATGCGCTGAACGCTCAAAAAGAATTAAGTGAAAAAAAAAAAGCGAAGGCGAAGGTCTTCATCCCCTCGTGGATTAGGACCTTATTAAGGTTCAGCGTGTCCAGGTCTCAGTTATGATTATTATGTTATTTAAATTAATATTAACACACGTTACTACTATTATAACAACCTTTGTTTATTTAGTTATAAAATCTAATAGTTATTTAGTTCTCTATCCTTTGTATATATTCGCAACACTCAATAAAAAATGCAAAAAAAAACAATCAGCCCTTGTACGGTTATCTTTTTTATCGCTACAGCGACGACGGGATCGGGGTGATTGGTATTCGGATGAAGTTTTTGATGAAAGAAGAAAAATTCGTTGATCTTTTTTTTTATGATTTATTTGCATTTTTTCGTATAATTGGTAACTGATTTTGGATAACTAGTACTAAAATCTAAACAACGTACGAAACTTTATACATATGTTGCTAATTGTCTTACGGTTACTAACGGGATAGCTATTTACAAGAAATATGGGTCACGATCATTCTTAATCTCCCTCTTTTTATATGCTCCTATGATTTTCATCATCGGAGCACCTTGTCGATTCTTTTATTGGGATTTTTCGAGTGCTGCCCTCTGTCTTTCCCTCGGTTGTTTTTACTGTGAATTTAAGAAATCACGTGACCCGGGCACTCTACGGAAGATTGGATTATTTTCTGTGCTCTTTCACACGCTCTCCTCACTTTGGTCAAGATTCTCGTCCTCGTTATCATAATCGTCGTCGTCCACGTCTACGTCGTCGTCATCGTTACCGTCATCCTAATGATCATCTCCTTGGCCCGATAAAAAGGTATCTTCTTTAATCATGATAACGGCGTTAAAGACGAGTACGAAATTAAGGCTGGAACCGTCGTAACTTAATTGGTCGCCGACCAATCCCAATGGTCTTTAAGTACAGGACGTGTTCTGGTGGTGTTAGAAACGCGCGTCTGTTTATAGTTTCAACCGACAGGCGTCGCCACCGTCAACGTTTCGTCGTATCTTCAGATTCGTCGAAGAGGCGCTGCGCTTTTGTTTTTTTTTTTAAATAGACTAAATAAAAAATAATAACTACCTACGAGCGCACGACGAACGTACCGTGGCGACGACGCAATCACGCTCGTAGAAGGAAAAAAGAAAGAAGGAATCTCCATAAGCGGCCATTCGGGAGACAAGAACGTAATAATTCAAAAAGTTGTAAACGAGTTGGCTTGGCCGTTCGGCGATGGCGTGATTCATGGGAGGAGGGGGCGAGATCGTGTACGATCTTGGAAAATAAGATACGAGGAAAATAAAATCACGGCGATGCCGTCTGACTAAGAGCTACACGTTAAAAAGTAATGGAACATTATTACGGATAACGAAATCGAAAGAATAAACTAAGGCCTGTGTCGTTACGTTATAATAATAATATTATTACTTAGAAATAATTCCACTTTTACGAAGACTTAATATTTATACTCTAATATGTACAAGCATACGTTTCTGGAACCGCCCCCCCCCCCACCCCCACCTCCCCAATCTCAATTCTACTATGTCATTCTCACCGGCTCTCGCATCTCCATTCTCACCTTTCTTTCGTGCCATTATGACAATTTAATCCTTTCATGCCTGCCGCTGCTCTGATCTCTTCACCCGAATCATCGGTGTCAGCGTCATTCACTCGTCAACAGTTATACGCATTTTCTCAATCGTCTCTTCCCCTCTGGATAACATGTTTTTAAAAAAGTATCTCTATGTACAAACAATATGTATACTGTATACATATATATCAAGGTGCTGTACGGTACCGTGGAAGCTGTATGAAAAGTCTCCATATTTTGATACGCGATATGTTTTTAAGATACGCGCATCGCGAGATCTGGATCTTCGCGACATTTCCCTTTTCTCCTGTCCGGATGTCAGCGAGATGCGCCGGGCATCATTGCCCTCGTCGTTCCGACGATCAATGATGATCCGAAGAGAAGAAAAGAACCCGGTCCAACGTAAGAATAGTTATCCAGAATCCGGGATGTCTAAATATCACAGTTGATTAATATACGCACACCCTGCGATTAATTTAAGATCTCATGGAGCATCGACGGCGTCCTACGGGGACGTACATGCACCTGTACATGCGCAGAAAAAGTTTATAATTTTTCTCTCATTCTTTTCGACTCTAATTCCCTATTTCTTTTCGGTTGGAACGTCCCCGGCTCAACGCGTAAGGCTTGGACACGCGCTTGGGACGTATCCACGGGCTTGTATTTCGTCTAGGTCTCTAATCCAGGTACCAGGCTGTGAAAGGTCATGATGTCGTGGAAGGCCCGTCCGCAGCTCTGGTTGTTATTACGCTCGAGTTTCGAGAGATCAAAGTGCAGATCCTCGTACCTCTCCTCCAGGGTCTTGGCAGGATCCGCGAACCTGGAGAACTCGCAGATTCTGTCAGCCTCGCAGGCGACATCGGTCACCTCCATCAACCCCATATCCGTCCCTCTAGAAACGGAGTTCACAGTGAGTTGGGCATCGTTCAGTTCGGACACAAAGAGACCACTACTCGTGGAGGTGGCGCGGTTCTCGTTGGCGGTGAGTCTATTCTCGGGGAAGCCCAGGGCAAGCGGTGTCTCTGATACGTCATCGATATGGGACAGGAGTCTTGGAGTAGGCGGTAGAATGTAAAAGTCGCTGAACACGTCGTCCTGAAGATCAAGATCGTCGTGCCTCTGTCTCTTGGGACTCAGGTCGTCGCTTCTGATCTCCTCGCCCAGCCTGAAATTTCATATTCGTCATATAGAAAAAAATCAATCAGGCGCACATGAACGAATGAAGCCTTCGTCGGAATGCAAACTCACCTCTTTCTCTGAGAAGTATCGCCATCGATCGTGGTGACATTCAGATTGCTTCCCACGTTGTTCTCCTTGGTAGAATCGTCCAGAAACGGAACAAGGGATAGTCCGTAGTTCCTGGTCTTCTCGTCTCGATTCTCACGTTGAAGTCTTCTCACGGCATTATTAATCAGCACCGATCTGCAAAGACTGGCCTCAGGATCCTCGATGCGCCTCAATTTACCAGCTGATATCTTCAGCAGTCTCCTGCGTTCCTCGCGAGCTCTGTACTTGGCTGATATCATCGTGGGTCGACTCCTGCGTATCACTAGGTCCTCCTCCAGTCTCATTTTAGCGTCTGAAAGTAGAAATAGCGAGTGCCAGGTTGTAGAAAATACTTTAGTAAAAGTGTCGGAGCGTCGTTAATCGATCTCGGTGAAAGCAAGTCCCGATTGAACGCAATCGACATGCTCCGAGTAACAGAGACTCAGGAGGTAGAGCTGTTTCACTCTGCGGCTCCTGGTAGCGACATCAGAGACCTGGCGACGATCCGATATACCGTACGTAAGAAATGTGTCGTTCAATTTTCCCCTCTATTCTGAACTTAATGTAAAATGGAATTTTAGCCATAGACAAATACTGGCATATTACGTAATGCGTCCAATCGGTGGTTAAAGGAGGAAGGACAGAGATTTTCCTATTGTTCCGTCAACATTGACCCACATTATATTCCCCTACGTGCTAAGTATATCTATACCAGTAGCTGTGCCTGTTAGATACAGTATATGCTTCTTACTACACTATAGATAAGCGTATCCGTAATACACGATACATGTGTAACTAAGGGCCACATAAGGTACCGATAAAGTGTCAATGATCCTGGTCCCGGGTAAGGGCTACGGGACGGTTAAAATACTATTTATAGAGACTTCAGACATTTTTTTTTGTTCTCTACTCCCATAGGCGGTTGCAGATCCAGAGTAAACAGAGGCACTTGGAGGTGGTGAGAGAGAGTGAGCTTAAGGAAGGAACTGTAGGGGAAGGGTGTGAGTCGGAAGGCTGACTGGTGAGCGTTGAAATATTTGAAAGGAAAGAGAAAGAGATAAAGAGGGAGGTAGGAAAAGAGTGAGATACTTATATTGAAAGATGGTCGGGGGGGCGAGAAAAGATGTTGGAAGAAGGAAAATAGAAGTAGATATACAAATAGACTAGGACTTGGTACGATTGTTTCAGAGTGAGATACATCTCTTAGGGCGGACGTGACGTCACGACGAGTCGGAAGTCACTTCCGCGGAGCCAAATGCGTCTCTGACCCTCGACCAGACGAAAATAGATCATCGCGCGTTCGAGCGCAGCCTCTTAGGCGATGATGGTGAAAGAAAAAAAATATATATATACAAAAAAAGAAAAATAGAGTCTTGCAAGCTCAGGAAACTGGCGATTGCTCCCGAAGTATTTACGAACTGACAGTTCGTACTCGATCCGCTACGAGAAGTAGTTAGTACGGCGCTCTCAGCGCCAGGTGGCGCTAGGAGCAACATCTCGACAAGAGAACCAACACAAAATGCCGTGATCGTCCCTCCTGTTCCCCCTTGGGAGATCTTTGTCACGCTTAACGGTATACAAGGCTGGTTTTCAGTTTAACGTAAGTAAAGCCGCTTCCTTCCATAGAGAATTACCTTATGGATTTAAGAAACGATATCTCGACATCGGACTAGTGGACATCGTGACCTACGACCGTAGACCGAAACGAAATCACAGACGTTAGTAGATCCCACGAACGTTACCGATAGCGATCGGAATATAAATGTCGGCGCGACGTCCTTCGTGTTAGATTCGATCTTTTCGAGACTGGTAACGCTTCCAGGTTGCTCCTGTGCGTGAAGGCGGGGAGGGAGAGGTTTAGATTTAAAAAAAGGTGTCCAAGAATTAAAATAATAATCTCGACTCGTCTGCCAGGACTTGGCCGAGCCAAGGCTATTTAAATTAAAACTAGAGATCGAGCGGCGATTTTACGCTCGAGGAGCGCCTAGGCTAACTTTCTCTGCGAGCGAAAAAACCGTGATACGTTACCTAACTGCAAAGTCTCGCTCGTGTCGCTGACTCGAGCGTCGGTTGCGACTCCTCGGGGACCCTCCCCGTTCTCTCTCTCTCTCTCTTTCTCTCGGGTCCCTGTCTACGGAATCTAACGTTCTCCCTAACCCTATTCCTCAGCTCGGCGAGTACACTCCTCCACGTACATACCCAGAGAATGGCCTCTCCTCGACCCCACGCCATACATATATATACGCCATACATATCCCAGAATCTAAATAGCCATATACACCGTGGCCCTCGTACTACGGAGCAATAGAAAACGCATATTCTAAACGGCGGTTCAGGGTCTTCACCACCGAGCCGTCTGATCTATATGCGTTAAAGATATCTCTTGGCTCCTAATCCCGTAATTGTAAGAGGTCTCGTGGTACAAACCTGCGCAAAAGCCGATCTCTCGCAGGAACCACAGCCGATCACGGTCGAGCACGCCGGATTGCACCGATCGAAATAGAAAGTAACTCCGTGAACGGATAGAAGGCGGGCGGCGAGTCTCCGTCGATCGAGCCTTCTCGACTTGCTCACGGGGGCCTTGGATGGAATGCGAGGGCAAAAAGAATTACCGAATGGTTTACAGTTATAAATAAATACGAGCCGGCGAACCGAGATTCGAACCGCGACTGATTCTCCTGCTCGAAAATACAGTTGGTTCTCGTATCCTCTTGTTACCAGCAGTGCACGCGAAACTGTATACCTACGTGACGTTCCAGCGCGTAACGAGCCTGTCCCGTTGTGACTCCTACTTGGTTGGTTAAAGCGTCTTCTGCCCAATGCCGGAGAACATAACGCACCGTGTTCAGCCAACTGATCCCCGACGCCGTACAAACTGCCAGGCGCTTGTCTAATTGTCATAATAATAAAATACCTTCCGAAAACACCCTATATACATACTAGGTCACTGTATCCCTAGTATCTACCGTGAAATGGTATATGAAGACTTTAGAATGGAATTTCGTGTCTCGAGCGACTCGAGGAATTTTACTTTCGGACATTGCTATGCCGACTTCTTGAGAATCGAGGGGGAATTGAGAAAGGGGCCTTTTCTCCTTCTTGGTACCTTCGGACCAACCATCGACAAAAAAAAAAGAGCAGGTCAAACGATGGACGGTGTCGACGACTCTGGCCATTAGCCTCGGCCACCAATACTAGTCGTATTACTCCTGCTACGTGCTACCCACTACCACAAGTCCCAACAACTGCTAGGGACTACTACTTTGTACCAAAGTTAATATATTGCTGCTAACCACGATAGTGTTGCCTATGTCCAGGAGCGCTAACGTCGTTTACGAACCTTTCGAGTTTCGGGACGCTGGACTCTCGAGGCACTGCGCGGAGATGCTGCGAAGGTGGCATCTGACTTTTAGCGAAGCGCTACGGAGTTCCCTTGAATATATTGCTGCCTTTTTTTTTCACGATTAGCTCCAGCGACAAGGAACCGCTTCGGGCAAGGACACGTTCGCAAGGCTACCTGCGCCGTCACTTGCTATTATGTTGCACTTTTGTTCCGTGCTGTGACGTAGTAGATTTAAAAAATTTTTTTTTACGCCGACAAGTTGCATACTGCACTAAACGTTTAATATCATTTACATTGAGCGAGCATGTGACATCGCCTTTATTTTTATGGTAAACTCAAGAAATTTTTCAGACTGACCAAACACCCGGTACATTTTTACAAGGTGGATTCGGGGTAACAATGAATTGCACGAACTCTGGCTACATTTACATACTGGACTCTCGACTGTCAGCGGGAAAAATATTTATCCGACATTGACGCGTCGCGACGTAGTACGTACTGTCCTGTTGATATATATATATATATATATTGATATATATATATATCATATAAGCATACACTAAGTGTAGGTACTCTATACGCTTCGGAGGACTTCCTCCATGTGGGCCGCAGTACCGTTTGTGCTGCGCGCCCGGTCCGTTATGATTTTTGCATCCGTTTTCCAGTTACTTATTTGATTTCGTGATGGAATATAACAAGAAATGCTCGATCGGACATGAACATATTTTTTTTCTTAGCTTTCGGTTATGCAAAAGTAATTGCGCCAGTGCCTCGAGTAAAAGCTGCCTGCCGTATGACTGGAGCGACAAGCGATGACGTTGAAGACGTTACATATCGGAATGAGGATGATCCCTGCGAAAGACGTGGATAAGGCTCGAAATTGCATTCTAGGGTATTTTCTTGATTTAGAGAGCGGACTACTAGTGCCCCGCCGATGTGCACCGAGCTGCGGTTAAATAGGCCGTGACCATTAAAGACGACTTTCTCCAAAGCCGCAATGAGAGAATAGTTTTGAAAAATTTTTCATATTTAGAACGGTCGGAACTGGTGAAATGGCCATGGATGGATACGGAAGCATCCGGTACGATATCTATATACGAAAGCTTACAGTATATATACAAATTATATGTATAAATATACACACACAGGCGTTTACGAAGTCAAAAGAATTCTCCCAAGTAATTCTTCGTGATCCAATAAAAAGAAACCGTGACGCGCGTTCACGAAGGACCCGCATGGCTTTTGTAAATGAAAATAGGCGATAGAGAAATGTGAGAAATGCAAGCGCGTCCAGAGCCATACAGGTAGGTAGGTATATAGCTGCCGTCTGTACGAGGCGCATCGATATATCATTAAAAGCGGGTAGAGAGCCTGGATAGAGTGTAGCGAGGACCGAGGAACCATAAGGAAGGCTACGGGACCGATGAGCTGGTATAGATTATGAGATTACGTATTACGGAATATACGTTGGTTCGGGTGGCCTTACGTAACGTCGAATTGGTTCTCCCGGTACATAAATGACCGCGGTTGAATAGGCAATGCGCGACTAGAGAGGTCCGACAGATAGAAATAGTAGGTACTTGGGATAGATGCAAATACGCAGGTGCTCGACTAAGAGCACACGTGCGACAAGAGCCACCGGGACAGATGTCGTTAGCCAGGGTGACTGGTGGAAATAAGGGTAGCCGGACGGTAAAACAGTAGACGAAGATAGGCTTACATAGTGAGATAAAAAACCCAGGATAGCCACTAAGGTCGATCGTAGAAAAAGTTTCGGTGCGACAAGGCTGAACCCGTGGATCTGCGTCAGTATCGGTACCGAAGTGTTGAGGTCAGAGATAGAGCAGACCCACCTACTTTCCCCGTAGGATCGTCGCACCGCGAAAAGCCGAGCGTCAACGACCCCCGTCTCCTACGGCCAAACAGAAAAAGGAGCAGCACAAACGCCTCGACCCGAGGGCGACGTCGAGCATCCGGTTAAGACGGTATTAAAATCCGTCCTAGGTCAAGGTTCGTCGTCGATAACCGATATCTCATCGATTTCTCCATTTTGTATTACAGTCCATAAAGTCAAGTTCACAATTCCAGGACACCGGACGCACGATGGTTATCGCTTGAAATTGATGCTGGGGACAGATCCTAGTCCTACCCCGTCGAAACGGTTGACCTACGACTGCTAGACTGCGCCCCCTTACCCCAGCCGTCCTAAAACGTCGATCCCAAGGAGCCCAAGGAAGATCCTGATGAAGGAGGTAGCACCAGCACGGCTACGCGGGCCAGGTATCGTAGCCGACGATACGATGCTCGAATTTCAATAACGATTCGGAACGATTACTTTGTTGCCGGAGTCCGCGCGCCAAAGCCACATCGATACACAGCAATCACGCTAAGAGCAGATGTTATCCCCACCGAGGGTATCGGAGTGTACGACAACAGCGAGCGAGAGGCTCGAGGTAGGAGCAATGGTGCCTCTCGGTAGAATCAAGTCGAGGGGGTAGGGATGTATAGCAAGCTCGAGACGCCACGACCACTCGGCCGTTTTGTGTAGGTAGAGAGACGCGTGACGTCACGCGTTCCAGCTGGTCGAGACGGCGGAGTCCGACGCCGACGCCGTTGTTGCCGAGCCCACGGCTCCTCTTCTCCTGCGCTTCTCGTCGTCACACCACCGCCGCCTCCTCTCCCCCCCGCCCCACCCCCTCCCACCTCTCCCATACGCAGCCCTCGTTTCATCAAACTCTCCCGCTCGGGCTTCGGCCCTCTCTTTTTTTATTTCTATCCTTTTTTTTTATTTCCATCAGAACGCGCTCGAAAATATCGGCACCACCGTCGAGACGCCTCTACAGCCGAGCGTTCGATTTCGTCTCGCCGTAGGAGTCCGGTCGAGTGCCGTTTCGCGATAACGAGCACCGTCCACTGATAACAGTCGTAATGCTTTATAATGTCCCGTGCCGATAAAATCTCAGGATATTCTAATTGTCGCGTAGCTCGTTTCACGGGGCGCTTCGACGGCGTAGATATTAGTAGGAATAAAAGAAGTAGCAACGACGACCTGACAGATAACGCGGGCAACACGTGCGTTCGGAAAGCCGAGAAAATCGATCGGACTCTACACGATTTCTGACTCCGACGTTCTTCGCAGTCCTTTCGAGCCGGCCGGATGGCAAGGAGGTACCCGCTCGAGCTCCTGTCTCTTTATAAGCTTTGGCGGTTTCACAGTAAAGTCAAGCAAAGAAAGCAGTAGCACTGCCCACGCCCCACCTCTGCTGAAACAATGCGTTAGTCGACGGCAGACGAAAAAAATAATCTAGAACAATCGAAAGCAGTTTCGAGATATTCCCATCGCTTTGACATCGATCACTGTGTATTACCGTAGCACGGCAATGCCATGTTTTACACGTGGGGCTTCCGCTCTCCCGTATCCGAATTCACAAGAGGACATACAGTCGCTGCTACCTCCTTTGGCGAGAGAGAAACAAGGGAGAGAGATACGTCCGGACAGTGAGAGCGAGTCAAAGTGAGAGGGCAATACTACTCGACTCGCATAGGAAATTCAGTACGTCCGCGGTAATTAAACGAAAAGGTTATCCATGCACGCGAGTCACGTATACGGCAAAGGCTCTCGAGGAAGAGATTCCTACGCGATACGTAGAAACAAGTAATATATATACGTATATCTGCTACATAAAGTGTGCATCGTTAAAGAATCAGGATGACGCGAAATAACAGTGATGCCGAAATGTTTTTGTTTATCGTCTCGTAGCATCCCGCTAGTCAACCCCTCCCCCCGTTTCTCCTCTACCCGTAGCCTCCTCTCGAGACTCATCACCAAGAGCGCGCGTCCTACGCATTCCAGCGGACGCGATCGGCAACGAGTATTCTCGTCTCGACGTTCGACGAGTTTGCGCTATTTCCGTGAACGGATTCACCGCGGAATGAGATCAGTGCGCTAAATTTACGGGGTCCTCGGAAAGCCTGCTGTGCTCTCGGCGCTCGACAGCCCACGGATAAGAGGAGGCGCAACGGTGGCGCTAGCTGGACACGCTTCGCGGCACTATCGCCCACCGTGCCGTGTACCGATATCTTACTCTGCTCCGATGCCAACCGGCCGTGAGGTAGCCGTTCGCTACTTAAAATTCATATACATATTGACTGTGCTCAGGAGGTAAAGAAGAAAATAAAATTTGTAAACAGAAAAAAAATGTATGAAACTCCCGAGTACGGTATAAGAAATGAGGTAGTAGAATGAGAGTTGAAAACGTTTTCGGAGGAAGTGATAAACTCGCATAACAGGAAGAACGAAAGAAGAGCGCAATAAATGACAATTGCGATTAATTGAATTACTCCTAGGCCTGCTTTTCAGCGACCCTGAAAACCGTCCAAAGAAATGGCGTCGCTTTATACCCGATGGAAAGGGAAGATAAGTTAGATAGGATGAGGTTGAATTTTCGTAACTTGTACGACTGGTAATTTGCCAAGCGTCTAGTTACATAAGCATCCGTGTCTTATGGGGTATTCCGTAATGCGTAATCCGCCTCCTCCGCATACCAGTAGGCGACAGCGACGGCGGCATAACCGCCCGCAATCACCAATCGACATTAGCATCGTCTACGAACTTGTATCCAGCATTCCCAACGTTCCCTGTGTATCGGCGAAGCCTTGATCTACCGGATGTGCACAGGTGAAAAAAATCAGACATACAGTTTCAGAGACTAAGAGTCCCGTGAAAAAGTGAGAGTTTCGACAGATAGAGAGGAGAGTTGGCGATAAAAAAAAATGCCAATCGTCAATGGAATCATGGCTAGAGAGACGTCGTGTCACGAAAACTACTTTAAACGGCCCACTTTCCTTACTTTCACGCGAGTCGCCTCCTCCCTTTCCTCTTAGGCCTTGCAGCACGATCCCCGCCCAGGCTGGTCTGCTGTACCTACCTAGGTGCAGTATATATCCTGATATATAGGTACTGAGAGCGCGGCAGTCTCGATTAATGTATAACGGGTCCATGTACCTTCCCTTCGACACCGTTTCACTGTTCTATAATAGCCAGGGGTACTCTCGCAGCAGATTCGCACCAGGGTATCAGCTGCATGTCTCTGGTTGGGCTCTTATCGGGCATCGGGCGAGGAGTTGACTATCGGAAGGAATCAATGACGCAGGGAGCCTATCGTATCTCGTAGCTCGCTTAGGCAGCCACGACAGCTCAACAATGCGAATCGATGCAATCGACTGGATCGACCTAACAGGGCAAGGTCTGCGCTACGGCACGGGTCCTACGGATACAATTCGTACATGAGTAATCTATAGGGTAGACCATAATTAGAATCCTTCGACAGGACGATCAAAGCCGTCGTGACACTTGATAACAGACGGATTCGTGGGGGGAGTCCTGTCTGCGGTGAGACCTCGAGGTTGCGTAGGATCCGTTTGGATGTCACGACGAACGGTGTAGGGCTTGGGGGACGGCAGGAGGTTGGAGGTGGTGAAATACACAGAGACTATGGATAATAGGGACGGTTGGATTGTACCGAGCCGAGATTGGATAGGCGGGTATAAAAGCGGAGCTACGAGCTACGGATAGAGAGAGAGAGAGAGAGAGAGAGAGATAAAGACAAGAGGTGTCGAGGTTGGTCAAACTGACAATACGTGACGTCATTTAGAAATTACTTTACCTCGAGGAAACGTCGTAAGTCTCGTCACCGCCGTTACGGAGTAAAGAACGAGGACGTATTATGCCTAAAAGTAGATCCCTCCTCCTGCTTCTCCTTCTCTTCGCCGAGCAGACGCCTTGGTTACTTCTTTGTTCTTCGTACGATATCACGAGTAACTTCTCTTCGTTTTTCGAGCAACCTCGCGATACACGTTATATTACAGTTGCGTATCGGGCGAAGGAAACGTCGAAAAATTTATCATCCGCGATAACCGATTGTCCTCGCGCTTTGTCTCACTGTATATCTTCGTGTCACAGTTACTTTCGCCGTTTCATTCGGTCCCTGATTATCCCGATCGCGCCTCCTTAAACGCTAATGCCGTCGATGCTTGGCTATCTCTGCCACGGTACCTCCCCTCCCTCTCTAAGTCTGTCTCCCTTCCTTTCCTTTCTCACTCACTGGCTCCCTCTCACTCACTCTCACGGTTTGCGCTCTGAGGCCGACACGAGGGACGCTGCTCTCTCGCGACGACCGTGCGCGACCGAGGACAGACCACTACTGAGCATGTATTCGAGTCTACACCAGCGGCTATGCTACGATGCGGAGATACCCCACCGAAGCATAGCGCTACGACACGAGTCGAGTCGTTTCCCCCCCTACGTGCCTTCTCTATCCCCACCACTGACTCCCTGTCTTTCGGACTATTCTTCCTCTCGCTTTGTGGTGATATTGCCATTTTTTTTCCTTCATTCTCCTTTTCTTTCGAGAATAATCTCGTGCTCCTCGAGTGGATAGAGAGATTTCGACCGGGATTACCATCGGTATTAAATACTTCGGATATCCTTTATCGCGGAGCGTTAAACCTATTTCCCCTGAATTCCTTCAACGCATCCTCTCCCGCTTGGCGCCCACGATTTCTTTGACATCGCGATTATTTCGAACGACTTCCATCGAGCAGTGTTAACATTTTCCTCGAATTCATATGATTCAGTGAAACAGGAATAATGGTGCGTAAAGAATTTTTTTTTTTTTTCTTACGTCCTACGTCACGTCGTTCAATGTCCTTCGCCAGGTGTACTGATATTCGGGAGAACGGTGTCGCAGCAGCTGATCTCTTTAAAGCGAACGACACTCAAAGAGCTGTCCACAATGTTTTCGAATTCTAGAAGACACACGTACGGCACACAGAGACGCAGTAGCTTTACGTGTCGTACTAACGAGGCACGCGTCACCGGTACTCCCCGTCACGAGGTTTTCCCACGGACAACACTAAAAATTCATAATCTCGTATTTTCTAGAGCTCGCGCGAACTGGATATTTATTTGAAGAATCTAAAAGGTCGTAAACGCCATAGCAACACGCGCAACACGGATACCCCAGGTAAGTGCAGTATACCCAAGAGCTTTAGTACCCCCTGAATATTTCTCAACAAGCACCGCACTGTAATCCCAACTCTTCCCGAAGGACCCTTAATTCAAATCCCAACATGCTTCCGCAAGATTTTCATCCGACTAGACGAAACGAGTGGCGCGACCATTGTGGTTACGATCCCGCGACTCTAAGCGAGAGAAAAAATAAAATCCACGTATTTCACGGGTTCGCCTTCGCCATAGTACAGAAGAGGAAAGACGATCGTTCGATCAGGGTGAAAATTTGAGCTTCGAATCTCCTTCGATGCCCCGACTACCCGAGTACGACGACTGAATGGTTGGGGTGAAAACACGAGGGTCGTCTCTCAGTCTTGCACAGGAGTCCCGCCCCATGTGTCCGTCTTTCTTGGATCCATGTTAGGCCGCGCGAGCCTTTTGTTCTGCTCCGTCTCTCGCTGGCGTAGTGGCGTCCTTCCGCACACAGCCAAGCAGCCACGCAGGAGTACCGAGCGTCACGTAGCCTCCCGAGGCCTACGAAGCCTACACTCCTTTCGAATATATATATACACATATAATACATAATACACACGTATGCTCTCCCTACGGATAGACACGTGCTCACGGTGACTGGAAACGATCCGTGGACAGAGACCCCGTTAACCAGCGAAGAAGAGAAGGCGGATCGATTTTACGAAAATTTTCATCGACCTTCCCGCGTGAGAGGTTAGGATTCGTCTGAAAGCGATAGATGACCGAGATACTGCACGTACGGACTGTACCGTCGAGCATATTCAAAGAGAGTTCGAAAGTCGACGCTCACGACTTGTCTGGTGTCGCTCGTTCTTTCTCAGGACGTTCCTCTACACAGCTGTGTCGCACGCTACTGGGCGCTCGTCGAGCCCGAATTCATTTGCCAGCCGACTCGACGCGAGCCAGATACACACGGTGCTCAAAGGCTCACCCACATTTGAGGTTACGGACGATTACCGAGCTCGTGATGGAAATTTGCCGAAATTCTTATCAGCTGTTTTGGCGCTTTGCATTGTTTCCTTTCGTGCGGTGCGATGCGTGAGAGCGACGTTTCGAAAGCGCCGTGGATAATGAGCGTTGGAGAGATAGCGGTGCTAACCAGTAGGACGGTCGCAGTTTATTGGCGCAGCCAGCAGGCGAACCACTTTGCAATTCATCGAGAAGCCCGTGGTATTATATAAAGGATTTTACGGCCTACTACGAGCTTTAACTTCGTTTAATCGGTACCGGGTTATTCGTAAATATTGAAAAGCGTGTTTGGAGCCTTTCTCATAGGCTATTGGCCATTACCCATCTCGACCCTTCGTAGGACTTGGAAACTCACCCTTGGTCTCCACCTCCCTCCGTAGCTCCTTACACCTCACCCCTGCTACATTTTGAAGGTTCTCAATGGAGTTTAGTCGGCTGGGGTTAGTTATACCCTGTTTCTATGGCGTTTATGCCCCCGAGCCAGCCATCGGCGTAACCTTCCAAGTCCCACCGAGTGGAAAATACTCTCTCCGAACGAGCTCACGCCATAAACATGAACTTTCCGACTCTTTCCAATAATCTACCGACAGATCCATAGCATTCGATCGACTGGCTAATTCTGACAAGATACTTTTCAAGTTATACTCGAAGTATTATCCGATTCGAGTGTATCGGTAAGATTTGACAGCTGTCAAAAAAATATTTTGACGATTACAAAAAAAACGCCAATAAATCAATATCAAATATTTCCTAGGCTCGATAACGAGTGTCTAAGACGTGTGTTCCCTATTAATAATTAATTCAATATTATGAAACGATCTTAAAAGTTATCAGCTGACGGTTATCAAATACGACTAGTTTATTTAAGCCGAGTAACAACGTCTACTAAGAACGTTCTCAATGCAAAGCCACAAATATCAAAAAGAGGCCCCCGTAACACCGACGATAATAAGATTATCCAATTTCAATTGGCTACCGAAGCTCCGTACCCAAAGCCCAATTCACATATGCCAGTCTCAAACCTTAAAATCGACTCCGAGCCAACAAGCCGAATCCACAAGAACTTCACGAGACTCGGTAATCCATAGAGTCCCAATGGCAAGGAGCAAGCCTGCATAATTTCGCGCGAAAGCGCCTCGTCGTTCCTCGTCCAGAGGCTTTCGAAGATCGCTCGATTTTCCAGCGGAGGTGTCAAGATGGCGGGCGATGCCTACGTGACACGGGCGTATCGGGGAGTCCGGGGTCAGCGGCGCGCGCGGCGCGCGTAGGGCATATGTCTGTCTATTGCGGCGATACTCGGCCCCGGTTCTACTCTCTCGCTCATTTGCTCTTGCGCGAGTCACTTGCTCTGCCCCCTGCTCCCTGCCCCAGACCCTGCCCCGTCCCGCTCACCTCACTCCACTACGCTCCGCCACTACATTACACGAATAAGAGATTTTTTCGATGGGACTCTCGCACGCCTGCTTGCCTGTCTGCTTACTTACTTGCCTGCTTGCTTACATCTCTCTCTCTCTCTCTCTATCTATAGTTCGCTCACTTACGTGCTCACTCCGCTGCTGCTACGCTCCTTGGGTTACTCGAATGCTCACTGTCGCTCCGCGCGAGGAACCCCCCCCACCCCTCTCCCCTAATCGGATTATTTTCGAGCTCGTTATCGGCCAGCCACGGTTACGTTTTCGCCAGTGTATACCGGAAAGATCGATGAGAACGTAGCAAAGCAAGAACCCGCCGACTCGCTCGCACTCGTCGTGCCTCTAACGTTAAATGAACTGCTGTACGTTATTAGCGTACAGCCTCGTGCGATTACGCGTCCATGTTTCAATCCTGGCTGTGTATTGGGAGGCTTTAGCAGCGCGACCGCCTAACCGAGCAGAACAGCTTCCGCGCGCCCTACTAATTTCCGATCGACCTCGGGGACGCGAAAGTTTCCTACGGCTATGACTATTGCGAGTAACGCGAGGACGGGTAGCTGTAGTTATTACATGGATTACGTGTCGCCGCGCGCTCGACGTCAAATTCGTAAAAGCGATTCTCGTACGATCTCTGTTTAAAAACGATGAATTTTACGTTTTAGACTCGCATACGCCAAAATGACTTACGTATTGTCTCGTCGGGACGATGATATTACGCGATATACCGATAAGACGATATCGTGGCGCATTAGAGAAACGTCTTTCCAGATTGAACAGGAATACGATCGATGAGCGTGCCGACGAGTGGCGCTAGAGCACCGTTACGCCACGACACTGGATTACGACGGATAGATAGATAGGTGGCTCATTGATTTTCCAATAGTGATTTTCGTGATTGTAGGTAAATACACTTGAGCGTTGGTATATTTGTCGGTTAGAGAGATTACCGACGACGTACAAAAGTAATCGGCTCAGGACAAGGAACAACCATAAGAGTCTGTAGGAATCAACTGAAACCTTTTATCCATAGTAGAAGACAATGCTCTTAGTAAAAAAAAAAATTTATCGACTTTACGTTTTTTAAGTTTTACTTCGACATATATCTATACACGCAGATATACGTACTATTGAAGCTCCTTCTAAAATCATTAAGCGGAGCCCCCAAAACTCGCCAAACAGCCCGGCGCTCGTTGAAAAGTCGGCTGTCGAGTTGGAAAGTCCTTTTTTTTTTCTCTTTCCTTCACAATCTCGTTCAGTGAGCTTCCCCACCATGACGTCCCTCTACAGTCTATAGTCGACGCGACTCTCCTAGGAATTTCATGGAAAAACGTACTATGGCTTTCCTTTCGTCGACGGCTCACCATAATCGCAGCCCGCCGCACTGCCAGGCAAGAACAGAGCCGGTTTATTTTGATTTAGCGAATATTCCGCAAGCCTAAGACGCATCCCGATCGCGACCCGTTATTCGGCTTGTTTATCGTCTGAATAGAGTACTCCGTATTTTCGTTGGGTAGCCCCAAGGACTATTCTTAGGCCAGTAGGGGGGAAAGAGTCACCCTAAGGATCGACGGCAACCTCGGCAATTCGTCGAAGTAAGTGATTCTAACCGGATACGCCTTAGGAACCTTCATTACAGCGAAGACAAACGCGGCCATCCCCAAGTCTGTCGCGTGGCGCCCCGAGTACCAACAAGCTCTCCGAGTGTGCATCCAGACTGCGTGTCCATCGATACACGCATACAGGAGCGTACGTGTCGCAGGAAGGGAGAAAGGACGCTCAGCGAGACGCCATAATCCGGCAGGATAATCGGTGGCGTACGTAGGATAGAGGGCGTTAAAATATAGCGTACATAATTGTTAGTTAAAGAGGTAAAATCTTCAAAGGGGACAGACCCTGTCCGAATATGAGATTGGAACCAGTACGATTTTCGCACTGACTTTAGATTCGATGCTGCGAGTCATAAACAAAAAGTAGTATAAAAAGGAAGCAAAAA
This sequence comes from Trachelus iudaicus, assembly GCA_030142595.1. NCBI lineage: Eukaryota > Metazoa > Arthropoda > Insecta > Hymenoptera > Cephidae > Trachelus > Trachelus iudaicus. The sequence goes on from JARQTH010000323.1 coordinate 282,378, forward strand.
AAATACTAAAGAGTAGTAACGCACGCGTCCGTCTCGACGACCGAAACGTCACTGCTGTCCCCGCAGCGCCCCGATCCCATCATAAAGTTCACGGGACAATGAAAACAATGTGCCTCGGATGAGTAATCCTCCTCTCTCTCTCTTTCTCGCTAGTACCCCGCAATCCTCCGCGCCATCTATCGTCGTTCGTACGTACCTCGAAGCGACGTGCAACACAGAGGCGCTGCCCGATAGAAAGAAAGGAGGAAAAAAAAAGCAGAGAGTCTGCCCGTGTATAAACTATTACATTAGTCAGCGAAGCAGCATGCCTATCCTACCTACTTAGAGAATTCGAAGCCAAGTATGGCGACGTTGTGCGTTATCGTTACCGATGAGGATGACGTGTACGCTCGGAGAAATACGTAAAAACTCAGACGAAGAATATCACGACGGTGGCTCCTTCCTTATCGCGCGTCCGGTTCTGACAACATATTTTCGTGACTGACCTCCGTAATTTTTACGATTGCGGCCGTCAACGGGTTCTGCCGTACTCTCGACAGGACAGCGGCGACGTACAGTCGCAACGTACCGTTACTGTGCGTCCTTTGCCCGAAGATTTAACGGATTATATGTAAGTAAGTACAATCGCATCCGACGTATACCGTTGCACCGCGAACGCGCCAGAACGCGAACGATTACTACGTGGACGCAAATTTTTGGAGGATCGAAGAAAAAATGTTTACGCTTCACGACTTACGATAGACCGTTAGCCGCGAATTCGCCAAGGCTCCCGATTAAATATCAGACCTAATGGCTTATCGTGTGCACGCCGATTAGTGACCTTTTCGAGGAGACGCGGACCAGCAGCTTATTATGTATTGGGTACCGATCCGTTTAAATTCCGCGACGCGTACAAGATATATGGCATCTGTAGTTGCTGTTTCCAGTGTGTCCCTCGTGCGTTTGCTCGTTCGCGTCGTAGCGAATGATCGCCACGAGCACAGACTAACGCTCGTAAAGTATAATCCAGAGTCCTTGTAGCAAGTGAGCACGGGACTCTTTTGGCTTTGACTATAGGTGGCCGACCGGCCTGTTGGTCTCTTGGTCGATTCTCGGACGAAATACGTAGGGTTATATGCGGACAGATGCCCGTAGTACCGAGTATATATATATACACATACATATATACACTGTACTTGCACAGGGTTCATATATATATATATATGCAATATACAAGTATACATACAGATTTTACGAAGCTCCTCATTTTCCCCGAGACCAAGAATTACCTGTACTTATTCATCCGTCTACCTAACCTACCCGTACATATAGGCATGTGTGTATAGTATGTGTAACGTACAGATATATATATAGAAATATGTACTGTAGATTTACGGCTGGCCGACATAAAAACTTAACCATTTCGTCCACCTATTTTCAAGTACGGATGCACAAGAGAGAAAACCAAGTGGTAGAGACTCCGATGGACAGAGGATCGCGTCAGCGACGTCAGCGAGGGCGAAAGAGGGGAGAAAGGGGCAGAGGGGGGTGCGAGCCGACGTCGACGAGAACGCCACCGACGCCAGAACAGGAGCATTGTCCACCTGTCCCCCTAGATCTCCCTCCTGGCACCTGCGTGACGTCATGCCAGGAAACAGCTGGTCGTTCCTTTCTTACCTGCCTACAGTCTCCTGCACTCGGAGCACTGTTTCATCGTGCGGTATCTCCGTCTCTCTCTCTCTCTCCCTTCCTCTCCGTCACTGTTCCTCTCTCTTTTCCGCCCTCTCTCGCTGCGCCACTCTGTCTCGCTCCCTCCCGTTAAGCTATTGGACTCTCCTTCCTCGCAGGCCTCTTTGCTCCTTCCGGCCGTTCCTCCTCTCGCACAAGCGTAACCCTCCACGAGTACTCTCGCATTCCCCAGTCCTGAACTCCACCAGGTTCGTACGAAACTCTTCCCCGTGGCCCTTAACCCCGGTATATCGTCGTCGAAAGCCTGACTTTTCAGATCGACCACTTTTGCCCCCTCCCCCTCTCGCGCTCCTCCCTCCCACTATGGGATTTGCCAGGAGTGGTCTTACCGAATCGGGAATTCATAGCGTTTGCGAATGATAAATGCATATGTAAAGGAAGGTCGCGAGAGATTCGCGAGGACGAGGACGAGGACGACCCTGATGACGCAGTGTTGCTAATCCTTTACGAGTGCGACTATAGTTGAGCAGGCGTGACCGCGGTGCGAGCACATTTTTAAAGGGCACAGAGAAAAAGGTATGCCTACGGTCAATATGGATAGAAGGAGTGAGAAAGCGAGACAGATAGACGAATGGAATGAAAAGAGAAAGAAGAAGAAAAAGAGACCACCGTCCTGTCATAGTATGGATACAGGTTTTCTAGCCGCAGACGAGAGAGCACAATGGACCAGGAGCGCAAAGGCCGGGGCTTTTCGGACACGGGGAATCCAGGCCCAGCGTGTTAACGAGAGAGAGAGAGAGAGAGAGAGAGAGAGGGAGGGAGAGACGTTTTCCAGGGCTCGATATTAAACGGCCGCTAGACGCAGAATGCTGCTGCCTCTGTCGTAGAAATTCCGCCTATACGCATATTATACCGTATAGCCAGAGGTCTATACGTAGTGTGCATACCTACGGTACAGAGTATAGTACCAGACCGTACGGAGCTGGGAGTCGAATAAAAGGCAGAGAATATCGAGAAAAATACTATATATCGGTGCCCAAGCCAAACGCGTTCCATAGACACGCTCGCTTATCTCAGAAATGCGCCGCCTGTTATCCACTGTGTGTCCCTTCCTATCTCTCGTATATCTTTCCCGTGAAGATCTCTATGGTTTCTCTCTCCCTCCGCTCGTCCTCGTCCTCGCGCTACGTCTCTCTCTCTCTCTCTCTCTCTCTCTCTCTCTCTCTCTCTCTCTCTCTCTCTCTCTCTCT